>JAIPRN010002656.1:0-28188 GCA_025469175.1 Geopemphigus sp. TES_GeoC_2020 | reverse complement strand
TCTCTCTCTCTCACACACACACACACACACACACACACACACACACACACACACACACACACACACACACACACACACTCACTCTCTTTATCGCCCCTCTTCGGGTCGTATTTTTTTTTTCGGCGCGCACGTTCGACACGACCGACGACCACCTGCCGCCAGCGAGACCGTCCCGCGGCCGCATCCGCCCGAATCGTCGCCACGGCCACTCCGCCGCCAGCCGTCCCACTCGTCACGCGCACCGCGTCCGGTACACACGCGCGCGCGCCCGTCGCACTTGGTTCGTCCCGTTCGTTCGTCGCACACACTGTGTTTCGCCACCGTCACCGGCACCACTGGGGGCCCCGGGGCACGATGAAGCGGAAAGACGACGAGACCGACCTGGACCATCATCTGAACATGATGCTGGAGGCCGTGGAACGGCTGGAACGGAACAGGTGGCCGGGATCGGGCGGCCGACGGTGGCCCGGCAACGCCGCCAGACCGCCGCTGATGCCCGTGCAGGCCGAACTTCGCACGCTGGAGCTGTGGCGGTCCGTCATGGCCGAGTGTCTGGCCACGTTCCTGTACGTGGCCGTGGTCTGCGGCGCGGCCACGTCGGACGCGTCGCCCGTGCTCGGCGCCGCCGCCGCCTCCGGGTTCACCATGCTCGCCCTGACCGTGTGCCTGCAAAACGTGTCAGGTAACTTCGCGAAACCCGACGATTTAATCCCAAAAACGATTCGCGTCCGACGTTTCTCTCTACAGACACGACGGCCGGACAGACAATTCCCGTTTGTTTAACTATTGTTCTCCAGCGCACCGGTATGATACGTACACGAAATATAGAAGAACGTCGGTGGATTCGGTCGTAATTGGCGTCTCGCAAACGTCCCGGGGGCGTGTTTTTTGTTTTATAAATAATAACGAAATGGCCGAAAAACGGATCGGAACGTTTCGTAAATCGAAACGGCCGAACGTCCACGCGCGCCAATCGTTAAAATCTCCGACCGCTGTAAACGCCTTGACGAATAACAATTTAACCCGAGTAAACTACGCTCGTTTTCGGAACGATTTTTGTTCTACGAAGTTCGCTCGCCGCTAGATACAATATATATATGTCGAGGGTAAAAGTCGAAATATGGCGAACCTCAGAAACGTCGTCGTGGGGGCTCAAACGCGAATTAAATATCGTTTCCATTTATATTTCGTTTTTATTTTCCTGCCTCATTTTCGTTCGAATTACCTATTTCGTTCCCTACTCCGTTCGCGTTTTCCATCTCGATTTCGTTTTCCACAAAGCGTGAGTAAATCATTCCCGTCGTTATATATATCGTTCGTTACGTCGTCCGGCGAAAATACCGTATTCAATCCGAACTATTCAATCACGGTTTCGTACGGGGATGGTGGGAGATATTTGCCCGACGCCGGAACGATACGAGCCATTTCTTTCATTTTTTTATAATCGACAAAACCTTAATACTTCGTTCCAATTTCTAGATCGATCGATTCGCGTTTTGCATTTCTGAGGTTCGTCCGATTTCAACTTTTGTCCGTAACATATATGTATAACGTTTACCCTCGCCGTGTTGGGAACACATATACGAGACTTCGTAGCTAAGGATGAACGTTTTACGGGTGGTGACCGTGCTGCATCGCATTCTCGCGAAAGGGTTATATGTATAAGCGTTAACGACGTCTCTTTTTCTCTCTCTCTCTCTCTCTCTCTCTCTCTCTCTCTCTCTCTCTCGATGATTTAACAAAATAAACCGACGAATATCGACGCCATGACGTTACCCGTAGGACTTCGAAATTGCGAATCTCCGTGGGAAACCGGCGAAATATGTTACGTAGACCGAGCGCCGAACTTTGCGGGCCCAGGGATTTAGACGTATAGAGGACGGCCGACGGTGTTCTCATACTCTATTAGTCGCCGGTTGACCGAACGTTACCGCCACGAATTCTTTCCGTGTTTTTTGTCCGCCGATAAACAAGTATATTACGTCGTATTACGAAATATACAGTCACCACGAAATGCCGAATCGGCGGCGTTCCGTCGACGTCCCGCGCTATTTTTTATAATTATTACGCGGATATGATCGCGCGCGCGCGTGTATTACGCCGCAACGGAGATTACGACGACCGCGTAAACGCAATCGACACGATCACGAACGCATATTAAAGATTAGTCTAGCGAAGTGTTTGAGAAACGGGTCGAGCGTCCGGCGATGTAGAAAAAAAAAAAATATATATATATATATATATCGAGACTATTTCGAACGTTCGCGGCGAAAATACGCCCTCTCGTCTTAAAGGCACACGCGTGTTCGACGTGTTATTAAAAGTTGTTACGGCCGAGAAATCTGGTAGCTTCCGCGCACGTGCCGTATAATATCGGTAAGTAATTGGGCGTATTTATGCGCGGGGGAGTGGAGTGTTAGGGGTTTCCACCCCCGCCCAGTGAATGTTCGAAGATCTCGAATTTTAAACGTGTCGATTATAAAACGCGTTCGTGGGTGGCGGATTTATTCGGTAAATTACGACGAAGGAAACGAAAATATTTTTTAACGGAAGTATTCCTACGATCTCGTTAATTTATTTTTGCGTAAAATTCCCACGAAACCAGCGTACGACAATACGTCGGCGTCTAAAAATTTACGTCGTTATTTACCATCCCCGCCCTTCCCTAAAATTAAACATTCGTAAATACGTCACCGACGATTACGAATAATAGACGACGCGAAACGCGTTCCCGTACACCATATACGCGCCTACGATTTATTACGATAATACGCGACGCGGCCGCGCCGTTCGTCACCCTCGGTGCACGATGCAACACACCGCGTGCCGTATCATCCCGCTCGGCCAATTGTACGCGCAGATATACGAAACGTTCGGCGACATTTGTCAAACCGTCTCGCGGCGCTCCTCGCTATGCTATACGTGCTTTGCGCTGGATAGCTGTGCCGTTAACTCTCCCGGGCGTGTGCCTTTACTAGTGGCAGGAAATATAGGGGGTTCTGTAGGTCGGTCTGCCCGAGCTAATGGGTACGGTTTGAGTACGTGTTTTGTGATTCGTGTGATGCGTGCTATTCCAAGGAGACGGATGTGATCGTGGTGGGAAAAGTAGTTTTTGTAGAACGTCGTTTTGGTTTGAGTTTGAATAGAATCTCGGATCGAATTAAAACTCGTCGATTTTCGAAGGACCGAATTGTCGACGATATCGTACGGATACCGATGTTCCGGATGGACTCGACGCGTCTCCGTTGTGAGGGACGCGGCGGCGTAAGTAAGCATAGGAGATATGTACAGTTTAAGTAGGTTGCGTTTCGTTCTGTTAGGGCTTTTTCTGTCCAATATGGAATAAAGTATTCCGCGGGTAGCTTTTTTGGATATGCCGGCAATGCGTTGTCCGAAAGTGAGTAATGCGCTCCTCACGAACGTACGTACGTACTAACGTCGACCCGTATTCCGATAAGTACGATGACACTATCACCCTTACCCCGGTGTTGTTCTCAAAAAAATGTTCGTTACATAAACACGTTTGTACTTGAACGTAATTACGTTCGAAACTAACGGGAATAATAATAATAATACAGTAGAGTCTCGTTAATCCGGACTTGACGGGACCGGACTCTGCTCAAGAGTCCGGATCAAACGGAATCAACTTTGAAATCTATCTGAAATTAATTTTAAACCGATTAAATAATTCAAATTGACGTTGTTTTGATCATGAAAATGATCTTTACGGGGTAGTCCAACTTTTTTAATACACCTAAGAAATGATTAGGGTACGTAAAAAAAATCGATTACTTTGACGGTTATTCGTGATACACGCAAGGTAGCGACTAATTACATACATAATTAAAGTACAAATACAAATTAAAAAGTGTAAAAACGTACGGTTAAAAAACATTTACGAATCACGCGAAAAATCCGTCCGGATTAGCGAGACTCTATTGTAATAATAATTTCATCCGAAACAACGGGCGACCTAACCTAACCAAATGTAAGGCCTGCGCGGAACGGCGAAACGCGCGTTACGTATAAATTGTACGGAAAGCGTCTCGGGAATGGAATAACACCCGGTTAACGAATTAAATCTACTCGACGGGAATCGCGTTCGCATTGGCTGTGTAATTACGCCAAATGCGATCGAAATCGTCGCGTAACGGACGGTTCAAAAAAAAAAAAAAAATGATAATAACGAAGAACACCGTATTATTTCAAGTCGTCGAAATTCCGCGACAAAAACGTTAGCGAGTACGATTTATTCACGTTTACGAAACGTGTGGAGGGGGGGGTGTGGAGGGGCAGACCGTGTCAATCTACAAACAGGTCTCGGCCAAATTGTCGGGTACGAATTATCCCATAGTTACAGCGCGCTTTTTCGTTCGTTTCGAAAATCTAAATATACGCGACATTTACGAAAGACCGTCGTATATATTTCCAACGCGCGCGTATATTCCGGTCGAGTCGGCGGGCCGTTTTTTCTTTTCCGAATTTCCGTTTTCTTTTTTGTCGTCGTCTTTCTGTACGCCGTTGACATGTAGTGTACGAATTCAAAATGTGCTCGCCACGTGCACGAAACATTCGTCTTCTCCGTACGTACGACAAACAAGTTCGGCCACATGTACGTACATTACTGATATACGCGTTACGTACATATATATATACATACATATAAACGATTAATATACCGTCGAATAATAAACGACCGCCTAGTAAACGAAATCATTTCGAATCGTAATAGACGTACGTAACGCGTATACGCGATTTATATATAGGACGATTCGAAGGCGAATTTAAAGTTAATAACGATTCTTTACGGGCGAGTAGCGGGCGAGGTACGGTTATAATTCCACGCACCTGGTTGATACGCCCGGACCCTCGTACGATCCACGTGTTCACCGCACGAAAACGCCGGCGGTAATTTTTATTTATTGTTCCGTTCGTCGGAGGGGTTGTTTCACCTGCCCGACGACACACCAGTTTCCGTGGAATGTCGAATCGTAAGGGATCCGTAAAACTCGCGACTTTTAGGCGATCGAAACGTTTAGAAATTATATATAAATACACGCACGCGTGTATACAACTATTCTCACCGTACACGCACGCGCAAGATACGAACGTTATACGCGTGTAACGTGTAATAATAAGCGTCGCGCGTATTTCGACGTACGATATTTGATTTCGATCATTTTCGTCGGTATATATATTACGTTGGTTTTTTTGCTTTGTTTCTGTAGACGATTATGGACCAATAATACGAGTATTTTTTGACTTTAAAGGTTTTTTATTTATTATTATAGCTTTCAAAATAAAATGAATACAGCTCAACAATTAAAACAAAAATGTGTACTATAAAAAACAAAATTATGTGCAATTAAATGGAGTACCCGGCGTCTTTAATACAATTTAAAATTGATAAGATTATGTTAACAGAACGTGAATTGAGAATATTACGCGGAACTATCTGAGAAAGAGTATTTACGGCAGCAAGGTAACGAAACAATTTACGACGGAAGGAAACTAGGGCCGGACATTTCCATAATGGCGTGATTGAAATCACACCAAACTCCATCACTATGATGCGTACAACAAGGAGAATGATTCAGAGATAAAAGAAATAGGCGTGCGCGGGTAGTAAATTGTGACCCAAACGAAGTCGGAAGAAATGTGATCGTACGTCTGGATAAGGGTAATTTATAAAACCAAGTGTGCGAGGGAATCGTCCGTGTTATCGATCTATACAACATTTAGCAAAATTAGCGTTCAACGATATACTTTGCCACGGTTGTCTATGTTTCAATTTGAAAAGAGAGAGAAAATCTGTAGCCGGAATTCTTCTTTATCGGGCATCTACAAATCTTGCTCGTGCTTTTAGCGACAATGTAAGCCATCTCATTGCCGAGAATTCCGACACGACTCGGGATCCATAAGAATTCCGCCTTGATGTTTCGGAGAAGAAAATCTAAGAGAACGGATTCGATAAGAAAAATAAGAGGAGAAGTGGAAGAGTCGAAAGAAATAGAATTGATCGCTAAAAGAACCGATCGGGCATCTGAAACGATTAAGAAAGATTTATAATTTAGAGACTCGATACATTTATGGACACTTAAGATAGCACAGCATTCGGTGGTAAAAGAGCAAGCGTTGCAAGGAATATTGTCTGAAAAAATAACGTTTAATTTCGGGACGAAAAAAAAAAGGAAAAACCCGCCGAATTGCTCGAACAAACGCTTTTCTCGTTAATTTTATAGTTTGCGTATCGCGTATATGGCCGACGTTTTTATACGCGCTAAAGAACTCGTACAGAATTTAAGGACTAGAAAATCCGATCTCCGTTGTGATATAACGACCGCGTTTTTATAGTCGATACAAATTGTCGATATACTTTTAAACGAAGTACTTTACGCTGTATGCCGTGTGTACACGGATAACGTACACAATTTATCTGTTTAGTGTCCGAACCGATTTTGTTACGAAACGCGTTAATAGACGATTAAAAATAATAGGGAGTTGTAGTCCGGGACGTTCCATTGTCGGAATCTTTACCGAAATAGGAATTATTAAATAAACCCTAGAACGCCGCCAATTAACTTCCGTTCGGTAGTCGATAATTTACCGTCGCAAAAGAATAAACGAAAAATAATACGAATTCTCGAATACGGTTGTACGTGTCGTATACTCGTTCCGTTATAATAATGAAAGTTCGAAAAAAAAAAACACCGGCGTCCGCGGTTTCTTCTGTACTATCTATTTATGTAGCGTGTTGGGGGACCAGGTGTAATCCCTTTTGTTACGAGGTGTGTTTACGTATACTAAATAGTTACGGGCAGCGTTCGCCCGCGATAACCCGTTATTTAAAGGCGTACGTGTACGTACGTACCTTTTCTTTTGTTCATGAATCGTAACAAAAGGTCAAGTGGCACGAGTCCGTGGACAATACTTACTACCTACACCGGATACATACAACGCGTCTACTTTGCCCGAATCAAAATTACCTTCGCCCGATACCTAACGCGCGGTTTTCTTTTTCGCGACGCCTACGTTTTTTACGGTACGAAACCTCATTTTTATAACGCAAATTTCCTTAAAAAAGAAAAATCGTTCGCCCGAAATTGAAACAAAATTACCGCGATTATTTTCAATCTTTAGTTTAAAATATATATATATCTTAAGTCGTACACGGTGACGCGCGTAGAAGGTAGATCGCGTCATAGGCTTTTTCTCACGTAACTTCGTATTATACCTATTACGTAATCAAGTTTTACTCGAGTCTACGAAATACGGGATTTTCTACGTTCGTATTTAGAAACGACACGTTCGATATCGAATTTGTCGGAGATTTTTACGGATTTTGTCTCTGATTACATTTTCTGTTACATTTTTCCATCCGCCTACATTTAGGCACGAATGCCACCGATTGTCGAAAAGGTTTATTAGTGAACGTTATTTATTATTTATTCGATAAAACGAAAGTATAACGTAACGTAGTGTATTGACAAACAAACGTAAACGTTTTTAGAATTGAACGTTCTAAAACACGGCCGTAGCGAGTCAATCGCGAGGGCTTGTCCGGAAAGTAACGCGACGAATTTCGTAAAAAAAAAAAATACCGTATTAAAAGTATCGTTACGAACGTTTAATTATTCTTCGAAGTATTCCCCTCGGGCATCCACGTAACTTTTGCCGGCACGATTTTGCCAAACTCGGTACGCGCGTCCTGGAAAACGTCGACAGGGACCACGTTCAGAGGCCTTTGTCACCGGCGGTTCGGTGACAAAGGCCTCTGAACGGCCGCTTATATATAAATATCGGCGCTTCGATATTCCCAAAACGATCACCTGGAACATTGGTAATGGGATAGGAATCCCCGAATCATTTTGTCGGCGTCGGCGGGGCGTTTGTTTAACGTTTAACGCAGCGGCAATGTTAGTCGATTATTTTTTTCTCTCGGGTCGTAACACCGGGGGGGGGGGCGTGCACTAGCGAGCGGTTCACAAAAACATCGATACCGACGTTACCAGAGGCGAGAATTGAGTTCAGGGGCGTTGTAAACGTAAGGTTACATCCGACCCGGATTCGTCCCAAACACGTCGCGACCAAAATAAACGGCGGGAAAAATCGAATATTTCCGGACAAACCATGTATAGTACGAATAACGCGCGCTTCGACGACGACGACGGAATGACCGACGAACCACCGCACTAAACTTTATTCGGACAAAATTACGTGATCGGAAAATCCCGGAGAGGTGGAGACGCGAACAAACGTACGGGCGATTTCGTATCGTTTCCCGACCGGCCGGATCGTCGACGACACCACGCGTGGTCGACGAACCGCCGTCGAACGGGCGCGCGTGAATCCCTCGCGTCGTCGTCGTACCGCGGGGTTTAATTGACCGACCGAAGGGCGGAACAATACGACGATTATTATTATTATCGTCGTCGTCGCGGCGTTATATACACGGGCGCGCACATGTTCGCCGCGGATTTGGTTCGTTGCTCTCCTCGGGTAAAAAAACCGCGTTTAAAAAATTACAATAAAACGCCCTCCTCTTCGCCCGCGATAAAAAAAAAAACCGTATCGGTTGACAATTGGCACTCGAATGTGCCCGATAAAATATATATACGAGAGCGCACCATATATATATATATATATACACCGCACGATGGAGGGCTGAATGTGAATTATACACGCGTACCGGCGGGGAGAAAACGCGACAATGAGATAATGATTATGTCGGACGCGCGTGCATATTGTAAACTCTATACAACGTACATTATACGCGATCAAGTGGCATCTGTTAAAAAGTTGTTCACCCCGTGACGCCCGCGTGTTCGCGGGCGGCGCGAGAACCAACGCCGGTGGTCCGAAAACCGCGCGCGAACGTGATTATAATTAAACGACGCCCGAGTGTCCATTACCGATACAGCAGCCCGGCGTCGTCGCCGGTTATTGAAGTCGAAAACTCGGGTTTCGTTCGTGTGACTCGAGACGGTCTCGTTATGCGCCGGCGCTTGGAAACCGATTTGAAAAACGGAACTCGTTCGTCCGTCGTAACAGCGACGAATTCGCGTTACGGACGCCATCGAATTCGAACGCTTAGATGCGTGAGTGGGGTGACAAGAGAAGGTAGGCTGAGCGATGAATATATGAGTGGGAAGCGTAGGAGTAGCGTCGATTATGGATACGATTAGAGTGAATAGACTTAGACGGTAACGGTCATGTTACGAGGAGAGAAAATTCGGAAGCAATAAGAACGGTTATGGAAGTGAGCGTGGAAGGAAGACGAAGAAGACCAAAGAAGAAATGGTTGAGTGTGATATGAGGACTGCTGGTGTGTGTGTGTGTGTAAATGATATAGGAGATCGGGTTAAGTGGACGTTGAAGACCAAGACCACCAAATAACTGGGAAAATAAGACGAGGAAGAAGAGGCCATCGAATTCGCGCGAAATTAAATAATCTCGCCACAACATTATCCGATCGTGTCCAAAATTAAAACGTCTTTCGCGTACCGATTACGCGTATCTTGGCTACGAAACGAACGTCGTAATTAACAATCGGTTAAACGGGCCAGATTTAAAACGGTAACGAACGATTCCGGAAACCTTTTAGTGTGTTGTTAACGCGTCGATATTTTGTATTGAATACGTACGCGTGTCTAGCGTTACCATTATGAGGCCATAATGGTAAAAATATTGTAAAATATATTAAATCTAAAAATTATTACCTATCCGTAAAACGATACGTAATTATTACGAGAAAATTCGTCGGCAATAGATTATTTTGTTCCTTAATAATTAATGCGTATTATGACGAACGTGTTTGCGCGCTTATTTTATATTAATACTCGATCGAGATGTATACGATTATACAGATCTTATCCGTTCGTGAGCGGGTATATTTAATGTGTACATCGAGGTTTTCGTTAATAAACTAATAACGCGAATGATTAGGAAACAAATTTTCGGCACGACGAATAATTTCGAAAAATATCCTTTTCGAATACATTTCTATTAGAACACGACAATAAATATTAAGCGCTTATTATATTAGTACTCGATCGAGATAAATACGATTATATAGATTTTATCCGTTCACGAGCAGGTATATTCAATATGTATATCGGTGTTTCCGTAAATAAACTAATTAACGCGAGTGATTGCGAAAAACGTTTAAAATAAAATTAATACTATTTTCCCACAAATCTCTATTAAAACACAAAAATAAATTAATAACGAATAATTTATTAAAACGTGTACGCTTCGAAATATTACGAAACGTTTACGACAGGTACAAAACGTATTATAAACGATATTGGACGTGTATTTAAACGTTCGCGAAAGTTCGGTGTCAACGTAAATGTGGTTAATTTATAGCAGTTTCGAGATCGCGAGTTAACGAATAATAATTATAGCTACAATTTGTCGTGGCCAAAAACGACAATTTCGACGCTCTTTATTTTTAACACGGGACGGTAGAAGTCCGATCGACAAATCCGAAACGGGGCGGGGTGTAAAGTTGTTTTTTATACGTCGTTAATTACGCGTGTACAATCGTTTACATCGAATACGAATTACGAACCGCGCACTTATTGACGTAAAAGTCGAATTATTTTATTCGTCATTCCTATGCTATATACGAATCTACGCGTCCTTGGTAGGGCTGATCCCCTTTGACTCCTCCATCCCTTCCGTTGAATCTGCGCGTTTACGGGGTGGTATCCATTGCCCAGCGGCTAAATATCGCTAAAACGTAAATCCGATATTTTTACGAACGGCTTACACACACACACACACGTGCCCGGGTTTCGCGAATAATACGTACGCGATTTAATTTCGTGACGCTAATGGAACCACCCCGCGAACTATTTGATATTTCGATCGAGCGAAGCGAGGCTTATTATTCGTTGGTTTCGTAAGTTGTACGACTTTTCGTAACGATTAGGTCGATACGATCGTTTTCGTAATAATTTGCCAACCGGCGATAAAATATATAATTATTAACGTAATATGAACAATCAACTTTTTACTTTGACTAAAACAAATTAATCGTTATAGCGCCTCGATAATGTTTAAAATTGATCGTTACACGTTTTATTCGTGTAGCCTAAAGTATTAGTCGATAATTACTCGAATTATCCATATTGTTGTCTGTAATATATATATATATATATATATATATATATGCGTACGAAATGTAACCAAACGCGCAAGTACCCTTAACATCACGCGAGGCTTCGTTAAACATTTTGTACAGATGTTAATCGATCGATTTCCTTGTTACTTCTCGCAAATATCTCGCGTCAAATACACGACGAATAAACAAATTATACTGTCGAGATTTCGTTCGATGTTTAAAATGTGTATTCGATTATCGTACACAATAGCCGATACGGTATCGTCGTAAATTAAAACGACCAGCACTATTACGTACGTACGGCGAATAACCGAACGTGCAAATATGAACGGCCGGTTTCGTTTATAAAACGTAGAATACGGGTTTTTCGAAAACAGCGTAACAAATACGGCCCGTTGTTTTACGATTTGACGAGCCTCGGTTTCGTAATACGTTTTCGCTGCGTTGGTCAAGCGCTAAACGCCGAATCGAAAGTGTATTCGATTTAGCGTCGTCTAACCATTTTTGTCCCCCGAGACGTGTATACCATTTTCGTCCGTAAAATTGATTTCATAATAGGGGAAAACAAATCCGCCGTTTATACGTACATTACCGTCGATTATCATCCGTTCGTCGGCCAAAACCGTTACCTACGCGCGTAAATAACGGTCGGTTAAATCGTCGGTCGAATACGAAATGTACGAAAGACACAGATTATTGATTGGAAACGCCATATCGTTGGGCCGAGCCGAGGAAACGAATATAGAAACAAAACGGGAGACATATTGTTCGAATTTCGACGAACATCTGCCGTCCGATCCGACGCGCGTTATTCGTTATTTTTATCTTTCACACGTGCGTGGGATAACACCATACGACACACGGAGGACGCGGTGTGCGTAAAACGATTTTAGACTTCACGAGTACGCCAACGTATGGCGGATAAAACGACATCGAGGACGTCTCGTTCAGGAGCCATTTACGTACAATTTCACATTTTCCGATTTTATTCTTCCCCCCCCCTCTCTTCCCGGGGAAAAATACGACGGCAATTGTCCTATAGCGGTAATGTCACCTCAAACGCCAATTGCCGCGCACCCGAATTCCGTGTCCGCGGCAAACTCGTATTTCGATACAAACACGATTTACTACGCCCACAGGACGCTCGGCGATCACCGGGCGACAATAACGCGAATTCTCGTCGCGAACACGGCGATTATTATTATTATTATTATTTCGAACGGCGCGTTCGAAAATCGTTTTCTACAACGCCGCGTCTTAAGATATGTCCCCGAAGTCGGACGATAAATTACGCGGTCGTCCGTTACGAGTTTCAAACACGTAAATATCCGGTAATCCGACGAACGTTTCGCAGACCGGTGTCGGGCTATCGAATTTGTCGGTACTGCCCCCCCTCCCTCTGTAGACCGGAATTTTTCGAGTCACTCGTCATCGGACGAATTACGAATCTATTTGAACTACAAATCGTACCATTTTTTTACGTAAAATCAACGGTGATAGATGTGCGTCGGAATTACCGTACATATTTTGATATAAATTAACGAACGACGAAAGACCGCGATAAATATTAAACGATAGTAAATTATTTATATATGTATCGAAAAAGCGAAATAAAGAACAAATTCGATTTGTAACGAACGGTTTTCGGGCGTTTTACAGGAAGTCATATAAATCCCGCTTTGAGTACCGCCATGTTGATCACGAGAAGGATTAGCCCCGTAAGAGCCGTTATGTTCGTCGCAGCGCAATGCGGCGGCGCGGTAGGAGGCGCCGCGATAATCTACAGGTAAATGTTTCGCGCGCGTACGTACGGTAGCGTCTCGTTAATCCGGTTACTTGACGGGACTCTGTCCGGATCAACGTTAAAATATATCTAGAATTAGTTTTCGATCGATAAAACGATTCAAATTGACGTTTCGATCGTAATATACGATTTTTTACGGCGTAGTCCAATTTTTCAATAAACGATTAGCTTTTTTCGATTACTTCGACGTTTTTATTCGTTGTCTTCTGTTATTACGTTTTCCTTTTTTTTTAAAGATCCGTCCCGGATTAACCGGATGCCCGGACTAGTGACGAGACTCTACTATATATATATAGTTCGTTGTGGTTCGAGCCTTTGTCCTCGAAACGCGTACGTAACACGTGTACGGCCGTTGTACCTAAATCGTTGGGCGGGGTGTGTGTGTGTATTCGATTTCTAGCGTTTCCGCCCGCAACTACTTCACCAGCCTGTACGACCTGCCCAACAGCAGCACGACCCCGTGGCAACGTTTCAGTTTAGGGCTGCTGCTCATGTTCTTCATCGTGTTCACGTACTACGTGACCAACAACACGTTCCACAAATGGACGGGCACTTCGGCGACGGCGATCGGAGCGGTGTACTTCGCGTGCGGTCTGGTCGCGGTAAGGGGAACGGTCGAACGACGGTTCGTTCGTAAACAGACAATAAAAACTCTCTCGAATAACTTTTGTAATTAAATAATTTTATTTTTCCAGATGCCGTTCATAAATCCGGCTTGCGCGTTCGGACCGGCACTGGTAATGAACCACTGGGATAATCATTGGGTACGTGTTCTACTGTTGTTCAAAATGCGTCGGTGTGTGTGTGGGGGAAGGGTTTATACGAAGCGGATTTGATCCGCTTTAATCAATTTTCGATCTTTTCCTATATTCCCAAATTCAAATTCTTATAACTAAATACGTGACGTATATATAGAATTGTATACGTACGTATATCAATATAATATACAAACATCGATTGAAATAATGAACGATTATAGAATACCGCGGATTAGTTTAAATAATGTAATTCAGTAAACGCGTTTTTTTTTTTTTTTATTAACGATACACTTTTGATAAATATTCAGGTTTATTGGTTTGGACCAGGCGCTGGAGGAATCATCGCTGGCATCGTGTACGACCTAATATTCAGTCCTCAAAAGCGAAAAGCAACAATCGACGACTTGCACAGTGAGATGTTACATATTGTATTATCCAATCTAATAAAACCAAACTAATCGTTTTTTTTTTTTTGAACAGACGATGAAAATCTATGTCAAATACAAATGCCACAAAAAATCGTTAGACCTTCTCTTTCTCCACCGACATTAACGGCTGATTTGGATCTACCGGAACCTTTGTACGAAGGAAGTAGATCATTATACACTCGTTCGCCAGTTTTGACTCGAGCAAATTTAAGTCGTTCGCAATCACTATACCATTCCAAATCCACTCATAATTTACCACCTCGCGACTACTTACCAAGACCCGGTCCTTTAGTACCAGCTCAGTCATTATATCCATTGACAACAACGGCTACAACAATATGCACTGATAGGGCAGACAGGCCAGATAGACAAAACCAACAAAACCAACAAAGGCAGTACGAACCCACATATGTTACAAGAAATTCGTCGACAGCTAACGCTAGTGGCAACCTCAATGGTGCGTATTATGGTGTAACTTGAAAATTATACTTCGCAATATTAGCGTTATTAATTGTCTTAAAATATTTACAGGCGTGTATCCAAAAAGCAATAGGTCAGAAACGTACAGGCAACCGCCGAAAGATTCTGCGGATGACCTCTACGGAATTTACAGCAACTCTCAAAACAAATCACAAAGCCACCATGGTAATCATTCCAGAAGCGAATATGTTTACCGTTGGACTCCACCAAATTCGGTTATGCACGAATACTCTTAAATACGTTGAAATTATTATGTATAGTTTATTTTGTGAATATTATCTTTTCAACTGTGAGATATTTTCTGTAAATATATTTTATATTGACAAATATTTATTATTATGAAACGAACGTGGCGTTTTTATAATGAGAAAATCTACCACCTATCTTGATAACAAATCTACCTTGTAGTATTTTTCATGTTAAAAAAATACTGTGTGGGCGTTCTATAATTCAGAGGTTCTGACTTTCGAAACAATTTTTGTGCGTGCCAATGACATGCTCGAATGGGTTGATCGCTTTTTTTCAAATCATTTATAATATTCATTTCTATGTCACTAATGGGTGTATATTCTTCCAAAATATTTTTCAATTTATCATCACTACAATGTACAAACGGACAACAGCCTTCATTAGACACTTGAATATTTTGTTTCTAAAATGTATTGGAAAATTATAATTAAAAAATATAACAAATTTTTAAACATACATTGAACGTACTTGCATTAATACGCAAGATGTCATTTGATAATTTTTTTTTGATCCCAATGTACCATATGTATGTCGTACATTGTATTCGATTTGTTTATAATGTTTTTGCCAAGTATGTGTGCATATACTTTTTGAATTTCCGCACTTTGAATATTCCTGTTTAAATAGAATTAAAGTTTGTTCTAAGGGTACACCTATGTGTTTTAAAAATAATGTTAACCGATAACGTGGTTCATGAGCGAGACGGTGATTCGTATACAACGAATTTAAAGATAACAACATGCAAGGAGGCAATAATTGTTTTTTTAAATTAAGTTTTTCCAATGACATCTCTTCGCTATTTTTCCAAAACATTATTTTACAGCTGTAATATTTATTTATTTTATCACTGAGATATTCAACTTGTAAGTTATTTTCAGCTAAAGCAGACTTTGAACGACGAATTGTACATAATGACTTAATATAAATTAAACGAAATAAATCGACCAACACACTGTTCCATCGATAGCAGGTTACATTAGCAATGCCTTTGATTAGGTGTATTTTTCGGTTTGACACTAGAGTTGGACATTTTTGCCAAGGGACTGAAATAGACCAAATTTAATTAGTCAAATAATTAAAAATAATAACGACAAATTACGTAATTTTATTAACAAACTTTCAATAGATTCGGCGTTACATTGTTCACTACAAGGAGCATGTTGCTTTCTTGTATATTCTAAACATACTTTTAGTAAAACATCAAGGTTATCATCGGTAACATTAATAAACTCAATATCTTCCATTATTTTAGTTAAAAGGTTTCTCAAGTCATTTTGTTTCAGTAAACTTAAACGTTCTTTAAATAAATTACATTCTCCTTGTATGATCAGGTTCTTTAATGTACTATCATTGGTTAAACTTGCGTGTGTTCTACAAAATATATAAATATAGGGATTATTAATTTTTTATTATTATTATTATTATTAAACGTTTAAAATATATGAAGTTACTCTTCGGAGCCAACTATTTAACATCAGAACAAAATAAGATGTACTTTCAAAGATACAAATATTTTTTAAATGTATACTTCCTTTTTGTTAATAAATAAACTTATTTGGGAGTTTATTTAATTAATTTAAAATTCAAACGTTATTGTAAATTATATTTTTAACAAATTACTCGATCTAAAATAATGAGTTTTCATCTCAAAATGTTCTATAGTTTGACAAATTGAAAACAATAATTAATTTATTGAGTCACAAAATTATTTAGATAAAATTGCATCAATGTTCACAATTATAGTTCTTTGATTGAGAATAAAGTATAAAATGAATCTAATACATATTTGACAAAAGCAAAATTAGTTCTGTGTCTTAACAAGATGATTTTTTTATCATTTTATGGTTTTAACAGTTAAAAATAATACAAACTATTTCAAATTAAAATGCAATAGATAAACGTTAAAAATTACCAATAATAATTGTTTTCGTAAAGTATAAAACATTTAAAGTTCAATTAAAATTTTAATTTTGAAAAAGTATAGTACGCAGATAAATATTTGTCAAAGTAACACCATAAAGTAATTCAACGCAATTACTTTCTGGGACAAACCATTCTACTTAATTTAACATTAAAAATATAAAACGAAAAGGCCTTATAAACAATTTAATAATTGATTAGTTCTACAGTTTAAAATTGGTTATAGAAATGTATTATTTTAATTGTATTTTACGTTAATTGATCACAAAATAATATAAATCTTTACGTTTAGATGTTGGCGTATTAATACAGTACATATAAGTGAAATCTAATAACAAAAACAGACGACAATAATTATTGACGAAGACAAAATAATTGTTTTTAATATCAAACCTAAGACATGCGAATCCAGCGCAGTCTAAAAGCGTAGAGGTTCGCAAATATTCGTCGTATTTTGGTTTGTCATTGAATTTCGTGTAAGTGGCAAAATGTTTCAAACGAAACAAAGCGGAATCTTCTATATCGAGTATGGATACATTGACATCGGGTACTTGTAAATAAAACATTGTTACATCATAAACGTGTTATAATTACAAATAACTCACATTGAGCACCACGTGCTGCCGCTTATTACTGTTAATTGTTAATAATAATTAATAATCGGGATTAATTCGAATATTGATATATCTAATACAATAGTTACAAGTTTGTTGTTAGTTTTACTGTTATCACTAAATGTTATCACAACCAATTGAATTATCGAAGTACAGATAATACGAACAACCGATTTGTTAATTGTTTATAAAATTCAAATGTTGAATTGAGTTGGTAGAAGCGATGAAGTCTTAGGGTATTACTTAGTCGAAACGGAAAAGTAAAAACGTCAACAGGCAAATTTCAGCCCTAAAGAGTCGATTTTACAATTTTTAATCCTATACGTTAATAATAATTATGTACAATTATACGTTAATTATTAATATATAAACTAATAATTATGTATATATTAATAATGAGTGGATTTGTGCCGTTAGAAAAGGTATTTAAGGAAAATAATTGTTTCTTTTTTTAATATAAAGTAATTTGTTAATAACGTATTAAGTAAAATTTACAAATTTTGTAAAATATAAACGTTGTTAGACCATTGATTGGCGTCAGTTAAAATAATAATAATGTAATATTGTGTACAACTGAATACACGAAATTCGTTGACAATGTTTTAAATAATTCGATACACAATTGGGGACCAAAACGTTAGTTCAAGCGATTTCCGTTAATTTTTCTGCCGATGTGGGCAATCTATGTATCTAATTTAACTACGCTAATAAGAAAAATACGCCGTGATTGAATTGGGAATTCCTTTTTATATGTTTAAATATTTGAACGTACTTTACTTTGTCTAAAAAGGAACAGATATAGTGTGGCCAAAAATGTATCGAGGTCAAAGCTATTTTGTAAATCTTCAAGGTACTTTTACTATTTTTTCCCCAATTCAACCATCATTGATAGAGAGCGATTATTATAGGTATATTATATACGTTGAATAACATAAAATATTTGACGATCACAGATCTGGTATTTCGAGAGTTTGGCTTTTTGACT
Organism: Geopemphigus sp. TES_GeoC_2020; assembly: GCA_025469175.1. Lineage (NCBI taxonomy): Eukaryota > Metazoa > Arthropoda > Insecta > Hemiptera > Aphididae > Geopemphigus > Geopemphigus sp. TES_GeoC_2020. The sequence goes on along the minus strand of JAIPRN010002656.1, from coordinate 9,822 downwards.
AAGTTAGTTATAGCTAATCCATTTTCTTTTTTTTTAATTAAAATGCCATTTTATTGTGGTGTCCACGAACATTATACATTATCGAATACTTTGGAAAATCTTCGAGGTGAGAACGAACACATGAAAAAGCTTGGGGGGAGGGATTCAATGTAAAAAAGTAACAGAATTTGTGCCAAACATTTTAAAGAAGTAACATTATTAATAGTACTTGGGAGTCGAGTCAAAGATCTAATAAATTTATTGCCGTTCCCTAATTCGTCGATAACTTTAATTAATTGTTTTCCGTATTTTATTAGTTATGTTAATCGAAAATATCAAAATCGACGTTTAATAATAATAATAAAAAATTACGAGCTATAGGTCGAGTTTGAATTTACTAATTGTTAAATATAAAAAAGAAAAAAATCTGAAAGTTTAATTTTGAGTGTTTCAGTATTAAAAACGAAGGATTTGAGAATCGTTTACCTATGGGCGTTTACAAATTGCCGAAGAAGTTAGACGAACTGTTCGTGTCATCATCATCATGTCGATATTTTTCACGAAAAAAAGACGTGAACGTATTATACAGAACTTAATATTATTACTATTATTTTATTTTAGCTTTCAATTATAATTACAATACGGCTCAACAATTATTAAAAGAAAAACAAAAGTGGATAGAATATAAACCAAAAAATTAAATAAAATTAAACGGATTACCCAGCAGCCTTAATAAAATTTAATATCAATAAGATTGTATTACTAGAACGTGAATTGAGAATATTACGAGAAGCTACCGGAGAGAGATTATTTGCAGAAAGATAATTAAATAATTCACGGCAAGAAGAAACGAGAGCCAGATACTCTATAATGATGTGATTGAAATCATACCTAACCCCGTCGTTATGTGTACAACAGGGGGTTGAAAGATAAATAATATGCGTAATAAACTATGATCTAATCGAAGTCGGGAGTATTGTACATTCCGACGTTCGGATAAGGATAATTTACAAAACCATGTACGCGATGAATCGTCGTCGGTGTTATTGACGTAATTGGCGTCTAATGATGCCCATTTACTTTGCCACGCTCGTCTATGTTTCACTTTGAAACGAGAAAGAAAATCGAGACAAAAAAAGTCAGCCATCTCATTGCCGAGAATTCCGACGTGACTAGGAGGGATTCATAGGAATTGACGAAAAAGATCTGTGAAACCGGATTTGATGAGAAAAATGAGAGGAAAGTGTGGAAGAGTGGAAAAAAACTAGAACTCATTGCGAAGAACGCCGATTGGGAATCGGAAACGGTTAAGAAAAATGTATAATTTAAAGATTCGATACATTTAAAGGCGCTTAAGATAGCATTCGGTGTCAAAGGAGCAAGCGTGGAAAAGGGGGATATTGTCTGAAAAACTAAATTCGGGCGGCGTTAATGTTACGAAAAACACTAGACGACTTATTGTCGAGAGATTACCTCGTAATAATTAATAGAGGCTACTTGGATCATCGGAGTGGTTTGAAAATGAGTTTAGGACGCGCGTGGAAAACCGTAATCAGGATCTTAATTCTTAAATGTATCTCGAAACACTACGGCTATCGGATCGGGTTTCGAATAAATTATAATATCTGTACGAGTGCCTCCTGTGGGTATCTACGCGGATACGAATTTAAAGTAAATTTATTGTTCGTCGCCTCGCACACGCGTGCGCGTGTTTACGTCGATGTTAGCGCGTTACTATGGACACGTACGGAATACGTTTTATCTTTTGTAACGAACGATTACATTTTCCGGCGAAATGGACTACTATTATAATTCGATTCCGATGAAAACCAGTTCGTTGCCCACTGTTGAAAAGGATATATACTTGTATTCGACAATTTCGTGGGTAATTATTATATCTCCCCCCCCCTACCCTTTTTCAAACTTTCCGCGAATACTAAACATATACCCGTTTCGAATACAGTGCCAGTGTATTGTTTTCGTCTTGTTCGTGTTATTTACAAACCCGTGGCCCAGCGATTGTAGAGGTACCTAATACGCGCGCGCACGCGTCGATAAACCTAAATCCGTAACACGCGAATCCTATTCGCATATTTACGTAACAGTAACGCGCACGTATTTTGTTATATAGATGTGGGTTTTTACGCTTTGCTCAACTTTTCGATTTATTCGTCGATCGTTAGTTTATTGAACTGCGTATTCTTATGTGATAAGGTAAGTAAAATGTTACAACGCGCGGTCAACGGCGTTAGATCAGATGTATGTAGATGAACGACGAGTTGTTTAAAAAAAAAATGTAGTGCCAATTTTCAATAGGATCGTTTAAAAAGATGATACTAAACGATCTAAACACGTACAATTCTATTTAAAAACGTTCGTGACGTAATTCGATATTTGTTTCGACGTAACGACGATACGAATTATAGAAACAAGAACAATATGTTGTACCGAAAAATTTGGCCAATTCATTATTTTGGTTAGTCTGCCTTTAGGAAAGTCAATTTTAATAGTAACCGTACACGTTGTATGTATCGGGATTAATCAAAATAATATACTCGCGTAGGTTCCAATGCATAGTGACGAAAAATGTTATAACAATAACACAAAATTATACGAACTCGAAATAACGATCGTAAATTATACGCTTCTTTTTATAACAATTAAATGACGGTAATAATACGAAATATTACGCGGATCTGAAACGAATTTTACTATTTTCAAATCGTAAGAGAGCTTCTATTCGCCCACCACTATTAATCGGTAAACCTTTGTGGGACGCGACAATAAGGATCCGTGTAACGCCGTAGATAAATTATGATTATTTAGAATTTTCTCGTTACCGTATTTTCAGTATGTGAAAACCTCGAGTAATGGCAAGGCAAATGGATCTACATTTCGATCATGTACGACAATTAGACACATACTGTTCTGGATATATGGTTGGTACGCACAGTTAACGGTGATTTATATCGGGATAAAAAAGTGCGAAATCGCGTGAGTACAAATATAAATTAAGTTACAACAAGCCTTGCTCCTACGAACTAATTTAATCGCGTTGAAAGTTGTTGTAGTATAAATTACTGAATAAAATTGACGGGATAATGGTTGACAGTTCACACATATACACGGTATGACGTGGTTCGGTTAGTTAACAATCGATAATTTCGAAAATATTAGTATACTCGATCATTCGATAAAACTGACGATATTTTCTTTCCACGAGAAAAATAATACGAATATTTAATCGATCTTAGATGCACGACTTGCCTATACAATAAAATATGTAACGATTTTAATCCTAATTTGTTCTAGGTTTAAATTTCAGTTGTACAATTTAATGACATCTCGTTTGTGCTTTTTATTTTGGAGTATATTCTGTTTTTGTAAGTGTCTAGAGAACAAAACTATAGGTTTTCGTTTGCACCTATATTACGAAGCACGATTTTTAATTTTCATATTTGAATTGTAGACATCGACGTATACTGGCTGATTAAAACATATATATATATCCAAACGGTCAATACATAATATATCGGATTTTCAAATAATGGTAATTATGAAATAAAAATATGTAAATATAATGAAAATCTCGGCATATTATGTAAAATACATTTGAATCCAAACAGGGAATTATAGTCAAAAAAGCACAATAAAATCTCTCCTATAGGTAAATATGTTTTAATTTACTAAATTATTTTTTTAAATTATAACAAATGTAAAATATACGTTGCGAGAAAAAATTTGTCTAATTTTAAAATTTGTATTTCATCACACACTTGGAATCGATTAAATAATTAAATAACTAAATAAAGTAGATTTTCGTTATACAGCACCCAGTGATGTACTCTACCAGGGAGGGGATAAAATCCCCTCTGAATATTTTTAGGAAAAATTCATTTCTTACGATACTTATATTTTGTTAGTAACGACGAAAAGCTAAAATATTTTTAAACTTCAATACACGTTATAATATAACGTGTTTGTTAAAAATGAATAATCTATTAACGTTTATGTGTCTTTAGGGTTATCCGATTTATTTATTTAAAAAATAACCCCCCCTGAGATTTAGATCTAAGTACACCACTGTACGTAAATCAAGTGGTTAAACAAAAATATATAAATACTCGAGTGATCTTGGATTTTTTAATTTGGACTTATGGGTACGTCAGATTTTCTTAATTTGAATATATTCATTCCTAATTTTGAGAAACATTAATGTTAGATTATATATATATGTGTGTACCTCAATAAATAATTAACATCGAATGAAATAATAATAAAACCGAATAATTTTTTATATTAGGCTTTTATTTTGTTTCTTTAATTTATTCATCGAAAAAAATTAGTTTATTAGTATATTATTATTATTGTTAACAATAATTGTATACAATAACCATATTGTTTACAAGATTATTCAAGATTAAATATATTTCAATAAAGTTTAAAATATTATTTTCGACTCGATATCAGGTTACTCAATCAAGGTAGAAATGTTTTATTTTTTAAAAATTAATATACAAATTACTTTTACTACATAAAGCATATTAAATATTTAGTATAATTTCACTTTAATACATACATCATTATGTTACTTTTAAGTTGTGGTTAATCACATAGTCTAGTTTAAAACTACTTTTATACGGTTTTATAAATAACTCATAATAACTTATTACAATATAAATCGTCTATAACGTCGGGCAGGGTTTTTGTTTGAAATAACTGCTTAAAAAACTGTAATGATTTCTTTGGATATCTAGATCGATTTTGGTCATTAAAATCGACTTTGTATATTCCAAATTTTGGCCTGAAACGTCAAAATATTTATATGATCAAGTGTACGATTATACATATTTAATTTTAGTGTTATTTTATTTAGTAAATACCAGAAATGATTGTAGCGCGTAATATTATTATTTATAAATAACCATAATTAAAGTATAAATATTAAAACGTTTAAATTAAAAATGACTATAATAAAATATACGTCTAGTTAGGTGTGAATTATGTACATTTTAATGTATTCGCTTTTTAACATATTGCTTCTATAAATTTTTTTTTTTTTTATTTAAACATTTCTTATTAATATTTTAATCAATAATACAGTTTTACTTGTATCCAAAAAACCATTCGAACGAATCTAAAAATGACCACACTCCATAACCGATCACGTTACATTTGTCTTCGTAAATTGCATCAAGAATAGCACTTAAATAGCCCTGAAAATAATATTAATTAAAATATTTAATTTCGATAAATACGTATATTTAAAAATACTTCGGAAATTTAAATTATATTTCTTTATAGAATTTTTTAAACAAATATTACAAAACCATTATAAACTTAAAATAAATTGTGTTATAATCTATTATTATAATATACCTTTAAATTACAATATATCAACTAAAATATTCATATATTTACGTAATGATATCTAATTTTAATAAATGAATCGTCATCTTCGTTTTGTCCTTTACCACTAACGCCATTTTCAGTTATAAGAATTTTAGGATTTCCGTATGTGTCTTTAATCCAACATAAAAATTTTCGTATACCTTTAGGAGTTTCCTAAATATATTTTGAATGTGTATAACATAACACGAAAACGTACATAAATGTTAATTATTTTTTTTCATTACTTACTCTTAGCCACATCGGATTTGAATTCGGAAATTCGTCAATTAATGACAATTCAAAGTTAGAATCTAGAGACTTTAATGGTTGATTTTGTGTCACCTGTAGCTTCGTAGCGTATATCGAAAAATAATGATTGACACCCAAGAAGTCCAATGTTCCTATACAATTTTATTTCGAAATTTTTTCTTAACATATTGATTTATGTAGCCTATATATTAACAAGCGAACGAATAAATTATACGAATTTCTCGTATTAATTATATTAAGTACTCGAATTCTGTAATAAATGTACGAAAACAATTAGATAATTCAATTTTATTCCTTATTAGTTAATTATATTTCCGTTTAATTTTTTAAAATTATAATCAATATAAAAAATATATCCTAATGACCTTCAGAAATTAATCGGTCCTCAATTTTATTGAAACTGGAAAATATTTAGGTTAGTTGATCGATATTATTTAATTTTGAAAAAACTTGGACGATATGTTATATGGGAATAACTCTGCTCCTTAAAACATTAATGATAACAAATCAAACTCCCCTCCAAATTCCAATTAAATATCCTATTACGGATTAAAGGAGAATCTTAATTTTAATAATGTTATTTTCATCACCTTCGCTTTCTAGGACGATAATTTTAAATCTTACAGATAGTGAATTACAGATTGAACGTACCTACAAGTTTTTATTTATGCATGTAACAAGACACGTAAATTATTCAAATATTAAAATTAATATTTTACGAATTGTTAATATTTTATACAATGGAAAACCAAATAACTTTTGTAGATAAATGATTTTTATCGCGTGAAGAACTATAACGCGTATTATTATTATCGATATTATTTATTTAATTCGATTAATATAACGTATTTTTAAGATAGATTACAATTCTAAATGTCAGTAATGTTATAATTAACCAAGATTCCTCTATTATATTAAAATTAATTTGTGTATTATTATTCAACTCGCCTTTGATTAATTTCTTTTCGTTTTCACTAAAATTAAGAAGTCGATTGAGTGTGATTCCATTCGATTGATTCATTACCAAAACTCCACGTTTCACGTCTTCTGGGTAATCTCCGAAAAATAACGGATGCGCAAACACTCCAAATTGCCACATACGAGCTCGATGAGCAGCAGAATGATCTTCTAAGCAATTTTCATTTTTCGGATAATACCATTCCATATTTAAGCTTATACCTATTTGACCTGCAAATACGCCACTACATTAAATACATTTGAACATCCGTTTTATGCGTAGATAATTAGAATGAAACTCGTCGATAGTAATTAGTAATTAATTTTGTACAATAAATTAATATGTAATTCGTTTTAAATTTTATATATCAAAGCACTCGTATTTTCAATACAATTAATAATTGGAACATTAACCGTTTTGTAATGTTTTAAATTCTTGATTATATAAATGGTAGGCTGTCGCGTGAGCTAATATTATGTTGTGTATAGCTAAATAATCTCCAAATCCACTTTGGCTCAATGCAGGCGCTCCGCTTGCATTACCATAGCTTTCCGACACCATGTACGGTTCGTTGATGGTTATCCAATATTTCACCTTTAATATCGTATAATATTTGTTAAAAAAAAATATAAACGTTCATCTTATTGTTAACATATGGTTAACTCTTATAGTTATTGTCACCCACGCGATCGCCAAATGTCTTGAAAACCATTCGAGCATAACGTTCGAAAAACTCTATTATGCGTCTGTTACACCATCCACCCAAATCTTGAATCGATTGAGGCAAATCCCAATGATAAATTGTTACCTATAATTTACAAACACGTGAGCGTTAATTTGTCTAATTTACGCCTATAATAATTTACTTTTCGAATAACATTTATGTATAATTTCTTTACGCACGTCATTGTTTTTGAAACGAAAATAACCTTTTATTTACCTAATATTTTGATAATTTAAAATAACAATAGATATTTATGTAACAAAAGTTACGGACAACGTTACTTATAAACGCGTATTATCTTCATAATTTTTAACACAATATACTCACTTATAATACTAACACGCATATATATTCGAAATAATTTAAATACATACTATAGGTGTTATATTATTCTTTAGCAATTCGTCAATAAGTTTATTGTAGTATTGGACACCCGCCGGATTAACGTAACTGTCTTCGCCTTTTGGTAAAATACGAGGCCAACTTAATGAAAAACGATACGATTGAACCTATTACAATATATTAAAATATACAAATGTACGGGGTGGTTAAATTTTATCATGTTCCTGCCTAGTGTTTTTATTTTTCTTCTCGTCGCAGAAACCTCATTTAGGACGTACATAATACTCAGTATTCTCATATACGGTAAGTGATTAAAAGATCGTCGTATTTTGGCCTAAGTCTCGAATACCTGACCTCCATTGATTCTACCACTGATTTATATTTTCTTTTTCTACGTCGGATCAGAAATGTATTGCCGACTACAATCAAGTTCCCATATTTTCGAGCTCCCATATTTCATTTACCGGACACTATTAAACATTATTTGGTAATTGACAATTATGTTGATTCACTCGAATCAATAATGATAAGTTTAAAACTTAATATTTTACTTTGTATACTAAATAAAAAAAACTATGCGTTGTCCTCCACTAAATTCAATTAAAATGAAATAACGTGTTTTATTCTATTCTTTCTAATTTTTTTTTCTTAATTATAACGTCGAAAATATTTCTGCGTTCAATAAAAATCGCGATATTTTACGCATTTTGAGTCAATATAACATCGAATTTTAAAAGATTTCATTATATACAAAAACGAGCCATTAAACGCTAAGTTGTAAAATATTTAATTTTCAAGTAAATCAAACGAAACTCGAGCTCTTTCCCGCTTATAATTATGATAAAAAAAGTTAATAAATTATTTCTATTTTTATGGTACGCGATATTATAATTTAATACTCACCCCGAGTTCTCGAAGAAGATGAACATCTTCGTCCACTTTATAATAACTGTTACACGCAATATCACCAGTAATATCTGCACGACCGTGTTCGTGTTTTATTTCGTACACAGGATTCCCTTTCATTACATATAATATACGAGTAGGTTTCCTTATGATGTCAACGTCGTTCGATTCGTTTACGATGCAGTCTTCCCTATCGTCGTTAAATAATTCCTGTTTAGTGTGAGCGACTCGGTCCCACATACTCTCCGATTTTCCTTTCAAAATTTATCGCGTTCAATTAATAATGTTAATAGTATTTTATTTTTTCAAATTATTCGCGTCATGTCTTGTTCAAATCTAATTATCCAAATAGAGCTATTTTTGCCCGCTCACCCACCCATCTAGACAAAAAAAATTGCGTTTATCCTAGAAAATGTTTATCAATACGCATCCATCCATTGAGGGTACTTGATGAGTACATATAACGAAGTAATATTATTATTTTTTTATATTTTTATTACGATTTAACGGTAAGTTTATAACAGCGATCAAAAATTGTGTTTATTATTTTTAGGAATTTAAGATGTATTTTATTAGTTGGTTATATTTATTTACCTTCGTCGTTCCATGCGCCCTCGATTTGGTAAGCCGAAGAAGACGTTCCGAACATAAATTCTTTGGGAAATTGATTGTATTTACATTTGAAATTCTCTAACGATAACGACGCTAAAAAGAATGTAAAAATTCAAATTGAAAATATATTTCGTCTCAACCAATGACAATAATAATAATAATAATAATAATAATAATAATACCGTTGATATTAACGTTCCAATCGTTGGCCATCTTTGGCTTTAACTAGTATCTAAACGAAAAAAAACGGAAACGATTAAATTGTTTGAACTAGAAACTTACCGATTACACTGTACTATTTATTTTACCTCTTTTTATGGACGTCTCCACAACAAAAATTGTGTAAAGAAAATAAACAACAAATAGCTGAAATAACATACACTATATTTATTAAACATTCACCGCGAAACAGAATTAATTATGTCTAATACTAAATATTACGGAAGGTCTGACCAATGCTCTGACAAACACCACACACTCGATGTTCTGCAAATATCACACTAACTAGATTTTCTGAGACGAGGCACTATCGAAAATTACCAAGGATTTCTTGGTACTTCGTATTGTTTGTTCATAATGCTCGATAGTATCTAATAATTTCTATATAATAAAATATAACTATAATCGTTTCGTTATAAGA
>JAIPRN010002655.1:0-28189 GCA_025469175.1 Geopemphigus sp. TES_GeoC_2020 | reverse complement strand
CTCCTACAATTTAGATTCCCCCTCTCCGTCCCCCCCAAAAAAAAAAAACCGAGCGAAAAAATAGTCGACAAAAACGTCGCCAAACCAAAATAAATAAACCCCCCCCCTGGGGGTTGTGTTCGTTTTTCGTGTTCCGTTAACCGAATTCGTGCCATACATTTGTAGTTCGAACGTAAAACGAATTGCGACCGACGAGCGGGCGAGATTTTTACGTAAAAAGAAAACCGTATTCGGAACAACAGTGACGACGCGCGTAATCCGTAGGCCGAAATGCCAGGTAGACAAAACGCGCGAAAGGTTGCGGGAACGGAACGGTTCGTTGTAGGCGTATAGACGGTACGTGTTAGGATATAGGAGGTACACGATGTATGTGGAAACCGACGGGCGGCTACCAAAATATATGGCCAGGGACGACGACGATCGTCGGTGCAATACGCGCGGTGGTGTACGCGCGTGGTCGGGTAGGAAATCGGGTCGAGCAGGTTTTTTCGTTCTTTCGAAATCGGATTGCCGATCGGTCCGAGAGAGGCGGTTACCCCCTACGGTCGCCTAGGGTGCCATGACCACGGCGACGGTTATGGGAGGAGTGACGTACACGTGTGTGTGTGTGTGTGTGCGCGCGCGCGCGCGGAGGTGAAATAATAATAAACAAAAACACGACGCGCGCGCCGGTGTATTACCGTACGGGTTACGGTGTGTGTGTAAAGGCAATCGGTGGCGGGCGGACGATAATGATGTTTCTACACATTGCGGCGACGTTAGACGTACACACGCACGAATTATGTTTTTTCGGTGTACCTAATCAAGACGCACCGGGTACAATAAAACGCCTCGTATTTGCCACGATACGCGTCGGTCGTTATTACTTTTTCAGACCCTCCCCCCTCCGCGCCGTGGGACGGGTTTACGGTATTTCCCCTTCGCGTACACGAAATACGTCGACGTCATGTCTCCGTCCGGAGGTTTTTCGAATTTCCAACGGATTTAATCACCGAAAAACAAACCGTAATCCCTTCGAATACCGTGGCGGGCCGATGGGCCGGTTGAACGGGCCGAAATCCAATTATCGGCGGACGAACGCCAATAGGTTAACGGTCACAAACGGCGCGCGTTCGTGGCACCCGAAACCGAGTGTGTGGACCGGCGACCGCGTCCGACGTGCGTTCGGTATTTATGGAAACGTCCGCAAGTTTTATTACAACCGAAAACCGTCGCGCCGGACGCGAGGGGAATTTATTTCGAAAAACGCGGCGATGATTATTATTATTATTATTATTACTACGACGCACGGCTTTCGAACAGAAACGATAACGATCGCCGTACATATATTATACGTTCACGATAATCCGTTCGGCCGTTCTTACAAACACACACGAGCGCGCGTATAATAAATGTACGTCAAATAAAAGTTAACTCGTTAACGTCGAAATTATTCGAATTAATCGACCGACGTTACGCCGCGGCGCGTTATACATCGTGTCCGATATAATCGTGACGTCCGATTTCGTACGAAGATTAACGAAATATTTCTGGAGGACCGACGGATTCGACCGGAGCGTTTTCGTGCCAATTAAAACACGTTCGTGCGGTGCCGTTTCGACGCTGTTTTTTTTTAATTCGATTTTCGCGTACGTTATTTTACGCGCGTCGGCTACGGCACGAGTAGTAGTAATACGTACGCGCTTTCGTATACTAAAAAAAAAAAAAACAAACGCGATAACGCCGCACACGGAAACGGAAACAACCGGGAATGGACGAAGAGCCGGAATTCGGAATGACGCGCGCTCGGCTTTTTCTAGATTAACGTCGAATACAACACGCGCGCAGAATCTGATTGTAAAACGTAACGGTTTACCGCCGACGGGAACGCGCGGATGTCTGGGACGTTTTCTCGGCCGTTTCGTTCGCCCGACGGAATAAAAACGCCATTATCGAACCAACGACGCGCACGCGACGCACGGCGGTAAGTCCGACCGGCGTTTCGTATCGCCATATTTACAAATTTTTAAATCGGTTACATTCGTCGGCAACGTTCCCCCCGCCGCGCGGGTCCCCACCATACGTACGGTGTCTAATTATTTGGCAAACGTCGTCGGGTTCGCTTGTGTTTGTTCGCGCGTCGTCGAAATTATCGAAACGGCTACGACGTTTCTAAAAATGGACCGACGAATAAATAAAAACGTCGTCCGTACGGCCCATAAACCACGTCGGGTGTGCCGCAATTGAGAAATTTCGTCGAGTCCCTCGCCCACCCCGGCCCGTTTGTATATTTTTACACCGACAACACGGGCGACCGACGAAATACGCGACGATATTCGTGGGCGTCTCTGTTCTTCGTGTCGTACACCGCGTGTAATCGGGGGAAAAAAAAACGAAAACCGACGGCGGTGTAAAAATATGACGGGCGCGCGACGCGATTCGATCGCCGAACGGACGAAAACCGAACCGAGCGCGTCGTACGAGTAACGCGTTTTCTGATTCGGCGTTTCGATTTTTCCAGCGCCCGTCGCTTGTTGCATTCGAGAACGTTCCGAAAAATTCGAAAAACCATAGCCACCCCGTACCGATAATAGTTCTTATTTCGACGTAGAAACGATCGATCGTCTCACAACGTATTACATTCGCGTGTACCGTGCGTAGGCACGTGCTTAGTTCGCACTACTTCACTACGTTGGACACTTTAAGCGTAACTAAAAGCCGAATTCACATTTACCGAACGAACGAGGGAAAATTAATTTCGGTCCCGAACGCGGACAATTTTCGTATTTTCAACAGTTCGAAATCGCCGCCGATAGTTTTAACGATATTGTTTCTTCGCGTATTGAAATAAACGTCGTAATCATATCCCGAGCACGTGACCGAAACATCGTTACGTCGTTGCGCGTGCGTATAATAAAATAATCGACAATTTCCGACGGATAAGTTTAGGCGCCAATGTTTTCCTCGTCGATTTCCGGTCAAATATATGTTATTTCAAAAGAACGACCACCTCGTTTATAGAACGATTAAAGGAAACTACAAACACGCTCCGTAAAATCCAACGAGTAATTCGCGTGTAGTCGGAACGTTTAGCTAACGCGAAACAACGACCGCAATAGACGACAACGTTATAAGTACCGTCGTATAATACGCGTAATATCGCGAGGTGGATTCTTTCGTTCGGTTTACACCACAAAACCGTGTCGATATTATAGAATTTTTCGCGCGTTACGTTAATAAACGTTTGGAGTTTTTCGTTTTAAATCCTCTATCGCGAACGATAATACAACGGCGTACGTACAACAACGATATTATTTAAAAACCGATCGTCTACGGGCAATAAAACGACATTTTCGTCAGTTTTTATCGTTCGCTACAATTCGTACACGCGTCGTGTTCCGCCTAACCTATTGCGTACCCCGAACGTTCGCTACGGGACGATTACGGGAAGGACTGGAATGTAGACCGTCCGAAACGTGGACTATCCGGCATCGTCGGCGGACGCGTCGATTTCCGTAACGAACGTTCCGTCCACGTAGCGCGCGCCAACGAGGCGAGACTAAACGAGCGCGTTTCGATAAAGCCACGCGTAATACACCGCGGTCGCCTACTCGGAATATTATTGCGAAGTACCGATCAGCTGTCGACCGACGCGTAAACTTTCTGCGTACGTTCTATGGCGACGCGAAATGACGCAGCGTCTATGTGGGTAACCAACGGTGTAGCCGACACGATTCGGTCGATCACAATTTAACGTTAGCGTAATTATCGCCCGGAAACGTGCGCATACGTTCGACGCGTCAGTTTTGTTCGTCTACTTTCAGCGACGACATGGCGGCGGGTAAGTGAATTCTCCACTATCGGCCACCGTCCGTTTTCGAACGTTTTACGCCGTTCGTCGACTGGCGACATACATTCCGAATATCGCGTCCACCGGCCCGCGTTAGCCGAATTTCCGATGGACTTCGAACGCAGTTCGTCGTCAAACTATCGCGCCATACAACGCGCGCAACTACCCTTTGGAACGCGTACGCGCCACCGTCATACAGTCGCGTAAACGTTTCCCGTTTGCTCGTCGTTTTTCGTACTCACGCAATTTTCGGCGTTCCCTCGGGGGACGTTTTCTGTTCATCGTCACGAACGTCGTGTCGATCGTTCGTCGCGCGTACGTGAGTCCGAATATTTCGCTCCGATTCCCGCGATCGGAATTTCGTGTTTGGTTTTGACGCTGCGAAAATGAATCCGACCGCGGCCAAACGCGAAAACACGACGAACGGGTCCCGTCCGACAACGATCGTTGTGTCGCGCGTTGCCGGCATTTTCACCGACGTTTTTCCGGATAATTATTATACGCGCGTAACGAACGCCGTCGAAAACCGTTGGACCGATTTCGGGCTCGCCAATTTGACACAGACGCGTATTACACGACGCGGTGTAATCGACAGAAAACGTCCGCGAACGTCGCGGTTCCGCCGTTTACGTTAACCGTTCGAACGGTCGACACGTCCCCCGAACGACGCCGTTGTGTTTACAGACGAGTTGGAAAACTACTTGCGGTACATCAACGGTATCGGGATCGAGGCGTGGATTCCCGACACGGCGGGATATGGCCCGAAAATGTCCGTGCCGGACCAGTGTCGATCCGGAGTATTGTGTTTGAATTATCAGGGAGCGGAGATTTACGGTGCGCATAAACGTGTTCCTAACACGACGCGGTTTTTTTAACGTCGCTAAAATTGTCCAGTTCGGGGCGTTAATCGCCCGCGGCCGCGCCTCGCGAACGGCAGCGAACCGGATAACGTGATAACGGGCGCGGAATACTCGGCCGCCAACGACAACTTTAATCGCCGCGCGCGAACAAATCGGTTCGGCGGCGGCGGCGGCGGTCCGGACTTCCGGGAGGCGAAACGTTCCGTCGGGACACAGTGCGACGGCGCGGCCGTTCCGGCGAAACAAACGTACGACGGCGCGGCCGTTCCGGCGAAACAAACGTACGACGACGCGTCGAGTACGGGACGCGTGTCTCCGTTCGAAAACGGCGTGAGTACATAATAAATGGCGGGACGACAGTGGGGAAGACATTTTCGTCGGCGTCGTTACGGAACGTTCGTATTCAATTGTCCGTACAATCGTATTCGCGTGAGTAAACACCGAGCCCGAAATCGGTCGACGGTGTTCGTTACGCGCGTGTTAGGTGTCGCGATAAATCCGGGAAATCGTCGACCTTCGCCGAAATACGGGGAGGCAACGATCTCCGTCAACGTCAACGATCGTATCCATTCGTTTACCATGTCCCGAAGGGCGCCTTGAAAATATTTCGTTCGAAACGTCTCCTGGGCCTTGAATTTACGGGCCGACGATAAACGGGACGATACGATGATTTCAGGAAACGGACGGAGGCGTGCAATTCAAACGGGTCGTGCACGAGAAGCTTACGAGAGAGGTGAGGGTGGCCAAATGTTACGTGTCGTCGCTGCCGAACGCGGCGACGCTGCGCGGCGGCCGTCGCGGCAACAAGAACGACGCGCCGTCCGACCGCGGCGGAGCTACCACTGTTGGCGAGCTGGCGAACGGCGGTCCGCGGGACGACGACCAGCGGTGTCGGCCCGATGGAATGACGAGGCACCGTCACGGTTTCGTGCGGCAACTGATCGAACGTTTCGACGACAACGCGGAACCGCGGTGACCACCGATGGCGGGGAATACGACGGCGAGTTTCGTTCGCCGATAATAAGGACGTCGCGACGCTCAAATTGTTTTTCGTACTTTTCGCCTTGTTTTTTATACGTGTTTGCATAATAAAACGACCGGCTCGATCGCCGGTATTCTCGGCCGACGACGCGCGTTCTTCTCGCGCCGTACGATATTCGACGGCTACGACCATTCCCCGGGTACGAACGAACGAATAGGTCGCGGACGGGACCCGTTCGCCGTGTTTACCGTTTTTGGGAGAAATCATTTTCGCGCGTCGAAAACCGTCCACCGATTTTATCGCCCACGCGCCAATAACGATTTCACGACCCCCTAACATTTTGGACACGGAAACAGCAACCGGCCGGAGCGTGGCGACGATTCTAACGCGACGTGTAAAACGTTCGTGTTTGCGACCGATGAAAAACTCGCGCTATGTTCTTCTCCCGCCTCGCGGCTATTTGAGGTACACCATGTATTACCCTATTGTTCGAACGTCGTTTAAAACGAAAACGGATTTTGCTCGCGGATAAGAGCGTTTTCGAATTCCCGCCGTTTAACGGACCCGACGACGACGGCGGCGGTTTTTTGGCTATAGTTTTTCGCGAACGTTTCGTGCGCGTCTACCGAACGAAAATTGTACGCCCACGATCGCCAACGAGCGCGACGAGTTCGCCCGTTAATCTCTTCGCTTATATACACACACACACACGAGTATAATGCTATGAGACGTATAAATTATACGCGCGACTCGGCACTGATGCGCGCGCATTATAATACGATTTGATTTACAACGTTCATTTCCATTAAGAACGAGAATTTAGCGGCGAAGATAGACGATCGTCGTGCGTGTACGCCCCGTACGGATACAATATAATCGCGCGTACGGTCCGCGTAAATCACTCGAGGAGAGTCGTTCCGTCCCGTATTCTCATTTATATGGCCCCCGCGACGCGCACGAAACGTGTAATCGGCGGTCGACGGTGTACGGGGACGGTTTTTTTTCCGTTCGTTAGGATTTAGCGCGGAAAAAAATTACGCGGACAAAAGTGGCGTTTGTATATTACCGTCGTCGCGATACACACACGCGCGCGCGTATAAATAGATATACCGCGCGAAGTACGTCGTCGCCGTCGTCGTCCTTCGAAACGGGGAAAAAAAATTTCAAATTCCCACTTTTACGTTTAATGCGTATCGTAATATATATACACGCGCGTGCGTGCGCGTAAATTAAAATAGCGCGAGCGGTAGCCAAACGGCGTCGGCGGGGAGAAGAGCTACGGCGAATATCGCGCGGTGTTTTAATTACGTCGCGCGGTTGTTTTTTTATTTTTGTTTTAATTCACCCCTAATGGGAAACGCGACGCGAGACGTGTCTCGGACACGATTTATGGGTTCGCTTTTTATTATCATATTACGCGGATACACGCACGCGTATAAAAGACTATATAGGTATACGCGCGAAAACCGGCGCAGACACCCATAATTGGATATATTAAGAGGATAAAAAAAAAACGTGCCAGCAGCGTAGTAGTATTGTGGCTAGTCGCCTCGCTCCGGCGAATTTGCATTTTAAATAAACTTTAGAACGAACGCTCGCGTATTTCACTTATCGCGTACCGTAATACGTGTTAACGCGCGTGCGCGCGCGTATACAGGTCGTTGGCGTCGGGGGCCCGTCGATCGAAAAGTAAATATCGAAAACGGTCGTAAAAAACCGACGAGCGCCAAGTATTCCGTATCGATCGTACCTATCGTAATTAACGATACCGATTGCCGTCGCTTATATACGAGAGGCCGAATACGAAACTAAGATCGAGCGGAAAAGGCGGCCGAGTTTCCGGACTATTCGCGAACGTAATAACGCGTCGGCTTATTAACAGGCGGAATCGGTCGCTCCGTTTACGGCGACTACGCTAATGGTACGACGACACCGGGCCCGAATTTCTCGGTTTTCGCGTCGGCCACTTTCGGGATGGCGACGCGATGGTACCACCAAACGACACGATTGGTCGGCGAAACGGGACAACCGTTAGCGGGCACTACCGAAGACAGCGGAAACGACCCGACGAATTTCGCGTCGCGGAAAACGCGACGGCCGTAACGGTCCAATACGGCGCGTGGCACGGGACCTTATAAAAGGGGTTGTCGACTTTTCGTGCGCCCGAGCTACCGGATTGTTTGTCAAACAAACTGTTTAACGACGTTACGTTAACGACGCCCTCGAAACTCTGTGTGTGTGTGTTGACCGCGAGTAAATTTACACAACGACAGTTTGGTTAGACGGCGCGCACGCGCGCGCGACAATAGTCGTACGGGACGCGGCGTTCCTTTTCTCCATGCCGACGCCAACAAGAATACGCGAAATCACCCGAGCTAATCGTACGACGGGCGGACGCGCGATTTAGTCCCATAGGTGATATCCGTGTTACGGGGGCTAAACCGGCCCCGAAATGACCGGGGACGCGTCGAATTGCGTAGAAAAAAAGACGGCGGTTTTAAATTATTCGTGCGCGTAACCGATTTATACGAATTTCCTAAACCTCGGGTGTTTTTTCGTTTATAGTCGGGGCGTCGTCCCCCCCCTCCCCGAGTAAACGAGACGGACTCTTTTACGCGGCAAACTTGCCGAGTATAATCACGTCGACTCGATTTTTAAACTTTGCTTTTTGCTTTTCCCCGAACGTTTCCCGTGCCCGTGACGCCACCGTTCCCTATGAACCATTAAATGTACACGAAACCGTTTCACTCCTCCGCAATTCCCGGAGTCTTCGATTTCACCGTGTCGGTGGTTACTTGTCCGACGTAACGGTTCGACGAGTTGACGGCGACAACCCTGCCGAGCTCCTCGGGTTTTTATAATAACTCGTCCGCTGTTCCGTCGGACCGATTTTTCGTAAAAAGTGACCGACGAAGCCCTTGCCCCGTACACCGAGCGTCCTACGTACTGTCCGGCGCGCGCGATTCCGTTTACGCCGATAAATGTCGGAATACCTCCGCGAGATCCCTAAAGACGTCTTCCGACTCTGGGACGTTCACGAGGGATGGTGGCGGGCCGGTAGAGGACGAACAATATTACGCGCGGGTCGATTACAAAAACCGTACACGAACAAGAATCGAAATCGTTGTTGCCGTTACGCGTAACATTATTGTAGCGCGCGTACCGGCGTGACGACAATAATTAAGCGTTCGGTAGTTTTTTTTTTCGTCGTCTATCGTTTCCGTCGATAATTTATATAAAACCATCTCGGCGGCGGACGACTCCTTCGGTCCCATTTATTATTATTGGCATCGTGCGCGATCAGCCGCCGTCGATTTACAGGCTATACATACGTAGAGAGGTACAGACGTGCGCGGAAAACGTAAAAATAAAATCCGTCTCCTCCACGCGCGCGCGTCCGTCCGTGTATATATATATATATATGTGTGTGTGTGTGTGTGCGTGTGTGTTGAGTGGTAAACGATGTTTCTCTCGCCGAGATTTTTATCGTGTCGGACACGTTTTTCTGCATTGAGCACTTTACCCACGGCGCGTATCGTATTATCTCTACTGCAGCTCGACGACGATCGCATATACACACACACACGCGCGCGCTCGAGATCGAACGTTTTTTTTTATCCCTTTTCTCCTCCGTCGACGTCGTTTTCTTCTCGCCTTTAATTTCCCCTCGGTCCTCCCATTCTCTCGCGACCACCTCTCCCAGAATAATAACGTTACGCGCGCGAGTTTCACCTTTTAAATTGTACACACGCGACGGCCCCGCGCGCTTACAGGTGGGTAGTAGTAGCAGTAGTAGTAGTAGTAGTAGTACACACGCGATATATAATACAACGACTACTACCCACCGATACGCGAGAATCGCGCGCGCGCGCGCGCACTCGCCTCCTAATGAACATATTATTATTTCCCGCTCCGTGTATTGTTTATGTATACGATCCGTCGTCGATCGGCGACCAACCGCCGGTGTGTCGATCCTCGCCGTGGCGTACGAAAATCCCTGTCGCCTTTCACCGACAACGAGCGAGACGAGTCGTCCATTCGTCCGTTCTCCTGTTCGATTATCGGGCCCGTTTCGGCCGGCCTTGAATATAGAGTACGGATTCACGACCAGAAAACCGAAGATACACGGACGTAGCTAAATCCCGGAGCGAACGTCATACGAAGTGCTCACGGACGATATATAAAAATAACCGTTCGTTTTTTATTTGGCGAGTGTGTGTGGGAGGGAGGGAATACTCGTCGCTATAGTTTATATCTTCGAGGCGTCGAAAAAAGTTAAAACGATCCGAAAGATCAATTTGAAGACGAGTAAAAACGTACGGTCCAATTATACGATATGTAACTCGATTACGTCCGGAGGTTCCGAACGTTAATTGACCGAAAAATAATTTTCAAAAACTCGACTTACAAGACGCTTTTATAACCGTATGTCAAGTTTAGCAACGACTGTCGGCGTCACACGAAATTTTAATCGCGACGAGTACGTTATATTGACACCGTAATTATTTCGTTTCTTTACGTAAACAAGATCACGTTACCGGGCAATTAGCTTTTATAATAAACGTACTTTTAGAGCGGCTTGGTGTGAAACGACCGACGCGAGAATCGTATCGTCGACCGAAAGGTTCCGATGTACGCGCATCGCGATGCGCAACAACACTGCGTAACGAAAAACCGGAAAACAATCCTGACGATAATTTCGTTCGGTGTAATTTTCAGCGACGTACCGTACGAATATTTCCGAATTCGGGCTAATCGAATAAAGCGCCGGACGTTGTCGTTTCGCCGCAATGACGATCGCTCGTTATTAATATAATATTCGTTTACCGCGGTCTGTCGACCGTTCCTTTCTGAAGTACTTGGGAAACAACCCAACGAATCCGTTAAAAGGGAATACTGATTATACGAAAAGAAAAAAACGGAATTTCCGGTTACCGACGGCCGGATAGGGAGCACGACGAGCGTTTTGGACAGTCGTATTGACGCGTCGACGATCCCACACACCGTATACGACGGAACTTTTACGAGAGTCGACCGATCGTAAAAACGAAACGCGTGTAAAAAGTTGAGCGCGCCTCGGACGATTAAACGATAATCATAGCGTCGATTGGTCGCGGGGGCGGAGCTTGTGGTCGACGTCATCCGGTTCGGTTTTCAACGCGCCGTGTCTACTATATACATATAAATACGCGCGCGCGCGGTGACGAAACCAAAACGCCGTCGTTGATTGGTCCAGGGGGGTGGAGCTTGCGGTCGTTCGGTTCGATTGACCAAAACCGAAGGGACAATAGGAAAAGTGTGGGAAAATTGGGATGGTTGACACGAGCTACGTCCCCGAAGGTCGTTTATATTTGGAGAACGTTCGAAACACGCGCCACGTACGGCCACCGTGTTTGTGTAAAGTTACCCGAATCGGGTGAACGGCTGTTTGGCGTTGTATTTTTTAAACGCGTACAAAATAATACGGCCGTACGTGCCACGGCTGAAGCTCGGACCACTTGGCGTCTATCGGGTGACGTACAATTTTCGTCACACAAAACGTGAAGAATAAATTTCGGTTAGGTTCCGGTACGATTTCGTTTTTTATTTTTTTCGTAGGAGGAAAGGGACAATAATAATACGCGCGGTTTGGTTACTTCGTGCGTGGACGGTGAGTACACGCACTTGCCATCGTCGTCGGTAACGTCCGCGTAGTTTGGGTGCTTGAGATTTTCGTCGAATTACACGCGTAAACCGTGCGGGCGTGTAGGTTTTTAAGTACATCCGCGTTTCGTCGAACGTTTCGATTTACTTCGGAGAAACCGGTACGGTCAATAAGCCGCGTTTCGAATCGTTTCGATAACGTAACGTGAACGATTCTACCCGAGTGGCGGACCTTACGCTCCCTCCCGGTTTTTTTTTCACGCGATATCGGCAAATACTGGCCCGGAATGCCTGAAGACAGTACTTCGGGCCAGCGAGTCGCCGTCATTTATTGAAAAACAAAATACGCGGTGGTTTTACGAAAAATGATCACGGGAAAAGCGAACGACGTTCATTATTACGTGAACGGTGACGGGACAATTCACTGTCACGAGGCAGCCATATTCCTTTAAATAGCTTAAGCTAACACATGATGAGTGAAACGGAATCAGGCCAGTCCCTTGAGACGGCACATCTTCCTTTACGTCTCATGCCTCTTTACCGGTGGCCGATCGGTAGCGACGTCCGTCGATAATTGTCGAAAATCGTCCGCAAAAACTTCGCTACGACAATGCGCGGTATAGACGTGGACGAAAACCTTCTTTACGATTGTTTCGTCCGTCCTCCTCGCTAACGTAATACGTTTGGAGAAAAAACCGCCGGCCGCAAAAAAAAAACCGGTTTTCTCGGTTCTCCCGCATCTGGCAATACATAATATATCACTAGTAACAATTTACTCGGCGGGATTCTTTCCTATATGGGAAATAACGAAGGAGCGGATAAATACGTTGAATAAGTCGTAACGTTTTTTTTTTTTTTTTTTTAACGAACGGAATAAAAGAAAAAGGCCGCGGCGGCGGTGAACTGTTCGAACACGGGGAATAATAGTACGGCGATTTCGATTCGATTTTCGTGAAACGTTCGGTAGAGCGAAGACGCGAAACGCCCCTCGTGCCCGCCGCCAATTATTAATCCGAGAAAATCGCGACGATTACCGAACGTATACGGTGTACGGCGTTTCGTAACGACCCCTAGACAGACGGATGGGAACGAATCGGACGATCGTGGACGAGATAATCGAGTAACAAACTTGGCCGTAAATTTCTATCGGCGCGGTTTTACGCGTGTACATTTTGGTCGTGGTGGTCGATAGGCGATGATCGTTCGTCGCTTTATTAGGCGAAAAATACGATCCGTAAAAAACACCGTTCGCCATAAGCGCGTCGGAGAATTAAACGAACCGCAAGACGCGACGAACGCGATTCAAAGTCACCGAGCGGGAACACTCGCGAACGGCACCCACCCGGGTACGTTAAGTTCTCTATTATCCGAAATAGATTTAGAAAAAAAAAAATTTCGGACGGAATTTCGAAAACAAAATCGCCGACCAATTACCGGAACTCGGCGGGGTCCCCGCGATTTCGGTCGAATTTCATATCGTTTTCTGGCCGGCCGATTCCGATTTAGCTCCGGCTAACCGGACTGAGGCTCGCGCCCTGGTCACCACCCACCGGTCGGTCGTTGTTCGTAAATAAATATATTCCACGCGTACAACGACCACTCGAAAACGCAATTCCCGTCGTCTCCGTTTCGCTTTACGTATTAATAATCCTCCGGTCGTGCTTTACGCGCGCCCGTAATTTCTTACATCAAAGAGAACAATTTCTTTCCACCCACGTACTCGTCGTACACGTCCTCCCCCCCCTTTCCCCACCACACAAACATCGGATAAACACGTACAAAACTCGAAATACGTACGCCACGTGTTTGCGTCACGAACCTTACTTTTTTTCTCCCCGTCGTTTATTTATGTTCGATACGTTTACGGATCGAACAAAAACAAGTCAGTCGCCGGTTCACCACCTCATGCGGCGCGCGTGTTACTTACAAACGCGTGTTACGTAAAAACCGCGTACGCGCACCAACGCCGTATAATAATAATAATAATAATAATACGTTCGTAAATTACGGAAGATAAGCCGATTTCTCGGGAAAACGGTCGGTTTATATTACCCGTACGGTTGCCAAGTATGAACAGGAATTTCGTCGCTATCGGCCGTAAAATCATCCGCAGCGCCGTCCCGCGGCGTCGCGCCAATAAAGGGGGATGGTTTTGGTCGTTTTTAAACACCGGCCACGGTCGTGTTTCGAAAACGACGAACGCGTAAACGTAATTAATCGATAAAACGCCCCGACGGCCATGCCCGAGACACCGCAAGTTCGTACATTCGGCGACACTTGTTTCGGACGCGCCAATTTCGGTCGGAATCGCGTTTCTCGTCCCGGACTTGTACGGGTCGTCCCACGAGTACGTCGTCCCTCGACGTTCCACTAATACTCGCCAATCGGCCAATTTAACAGCGCGTTAGGTCGTCTCGTTTAAAAAACACTCCCGAATAACCGTTTCAGGCGCGTTTACGAAAACGGTCTACCGCCGACCGAGTCCCGTACGGATTTCGTTCGTTGAAACACGGCCAACACTTTTTCGGGCGCGTCGGACTACGCGCGGAATTTCAACGAGTCCCTTTTATCGCGACGATTACCTCCTCCACTGGTCAATCGAAATGTTGGCTACCGATCGAAACGTAACGTCGTCACGTACGATACGAATCGGACGCGCGCGTTCGCGTCGTATATAAATCAACGTTTAGCCGCGGAACGTTATTATTTTCACGTATCCGACTTGTACATAAATATTATTACGTTTAATATACGCGTAAATTCGGCGTTGGTGTTTCGGACGGACATCTCGTTTTTTGGGCACAATACGAAATCGATCACGCGGGAAAAATTCAACGTAACACGTGGCGGCCAAGTGTTCGCTGCACCCCCACTCGCCCGCCGATAAACGGCGAATCCGCGCGGCACACTCTGTGAAATCGACCCGTTCGTGTTTACAAAAGCCCTGACACCGCGGCGTTTCAGGGAAACGAGGTCCGTGGACATTATATGGGCCGCAGCTGCGCCATAAATAATCGTAATCGATTGGGATGGACTTGTTCTGCCGTTTAAATACGGTCCGTAGTAAAACGTTACGAGGACGTTCCGTTCGACATTCCGATACGGTCCCAACGTCGGGTATGGGGACAGGCGGCCGAAAACAACCCCGCGGACAAAAACAATCGTACACGGCTGATACGCAACACCGAAGTAAAAACCGAGTGTCGTTCTAGGTTAGATTTCGATCGGGTTCGGTTAGGTCGTTTCATACGTGTACGTCGCGGCGGACGAGATAATTACGACCGAAATCGAACGAACGCAACAGCCCCGACGCGAACGTTCGTCACGACAAATTCGATTTGACGGTCGCGCGCGGTTACACGAAATACATTCGCGATGGGTCGCGGCGGCTTAACGTTGCGTTCGGTCAAATCGGAATTTTAGGATTATTTTACGAAAACGATAAATTCGTCCGTTCTTTTTTATTTTACGTTTCGACGCGTTCGGTTACATATTTGTGTTTTAGATCGAACGAATCGTCGAATTCGTACTAAACCGTATAACGCGATAATTAACGATAAAAAGTCAAGCTCGTAGGTCGCGAATTCGATACGTTTTTATAAAATTCTAGGGGTCAACGACGAAATAACGAACTATATGTGTATATACGGGATGTGTTAAAAAAGTAACGGAAATTTTTTTTTAATTTCACGCGTTTAGTGAGTCAGATTGTCAAAAAAAAAAAAAAAATGTTTTTATCGTGTCGGCGCGCGTGCCCCTGAAGTACGATAAAATGTTCGGCCGGTATCCCGTTGTTTACTTTTTATATGGTAGCCGCTAAGGTTAGACGTGTTTTACGAGCTCGGCGATTTTTGTGCGTTAAATAAAAGACTACGGATCGAAGAATTCGTAAACCGACGGCCCTTTAAGGGTCTCTTTATTTTCGGGAATAGAAAAAGTCACACGAAACCGTGTGTGGCGGGCATATGGTTACGGTTTTATTTTTGGCCGAAAATTCGCGAACGCGAACGCCACGGAATCGTATACGCGGAATAGTTACGGGAAAATTACGTCTTAAATTGAACGGAAGACGACCACCAATCAGCTAGTCGCGTAGCGCCGCTATATACCGCGGGACGGACGAGAATGTGCGCGGACGCGGTAAATGATCGCGACGAGGTTATATTGATTAACGGTTAGACGGTTACCGCGGACCGGAATCGGTAATTGTGTACGGTAACATTTTCGGCGGCGGTCGTCCGCCGTTTCGTTCTCGTCTCGTATTGTTCGTCGCGCCCGGCGTGAGCACCGCCGCCGTCGGTTCGATCGTAACTGGCCGCCGACCGTCCGTGTCACGCGCGGAGACTTTAACGTGTGCACCGTTCGTTAGGCGCGTGTAACGAAATTGCGTTTACCGCGTGGTTTTTCAACGATACCAACCGTAGATGAAATACGCCCATCGTTTATGTGTACGAAACGTCGCGCGACTGTTCGGCGGCCAAAAAGAAAACGTGTTCGTTATTAACGCCGAACGAATTCTCGCGTTCGGCCGAATCCCCTCCGACGTGTCGTTCGAAATGGACGCTAGAGCGGATAATCCGACGTCGGGTCCGTTAATCGTTCACGAGCGCCAGGACTTCGTTGCATCCAATATACGTTTTTTATTCGTCGTCGCGCCCGAAAACAGGCGGAAAGTGCGCGCGCGCGTGTATGGGTACAAAGTTGGGAACCGTCCGCGCGATACGTAGTCAAGTTTAGAAACGTACGGACGACGACGACATAAAAAAAAAGTCCGTCACTCACAGCGATGGACGATCAGGACGTTTCGAAAGAAGAAACGGCCACGTTTATGTGCCGCGCGCCTGACCCTCTATCTATACCTACGTATATATGTGTGTGTGTGTGTGTACGATCGGCGCGGTGTATATTATAACGTCGTCGATAGGATTTAATTGGTTGGTTAGATTTACGAAACGGTACAACGACCGTTTATAAAGGAGAAAAAACGATTTATTACGCGCGTGTAAAAAAAAAAATCGTTCGCGTTTTGTAAATGGCTTAAACGGGATAGCTAATTGGACGCGAGCGTTTAATATTTGGACGTTTCACAAATAAACGTTTCGGGTTGGGCAATTACCGGATAAAAATCTACCGAATTCGAATACACGCGCGATAAGTTCAAACGTAATTCGTTCGTAAACCAGCGCGTGTGACGATTATTTCGTTTTCGTGTCGGCCACGGAGAGAGTGACGACGACCCAACCGGACCGTTTAACAGTTTTTACGTCGTACACGTACAAAAACACACCCATATATATATATATAGCGTGGTAAAGCGATCGCTGTTTCGATAATAAGACACCGGACGTTTTTCGTTCGTTATTATTTTAGATACCGAAATGTCGTGTGCGTTAAACGTACGTGGGATGCCCGGACGATTAACGACGGTAAATTGTAAATTTTTCGTCCGCGCGTTTTCGGCGTAGCCGACCCGAAAGAAAACTATTTCGTCGACCGTGTCCCCGGATTTGTGACGTACGTGCGCGTATCGCTCAACCAAGTTCCCGATTTTTATCGCTGGCACGAAAACCGGAACCATCGTGCCCTCGACTTCGGGATACGGAATGGACGCGAACAATTATTATCGGGACGGACCGACGAGACAAAAAGCCGTTTGGAAAAACGGCGCTCTCGTCGGTTATTCGGCCGTTGGCGCGCCACGTGCGTTTTCGCCACCATGTAGTCGGCGTGTATTTCTAGGACTGTCGGCGAGACGTCCGCCGTGATATTTCTTCACCGGAGACCGCGAAACGGGTGAATACAAAAACCCCCCCCAGACGTAATCCGTACACGCACGTGCGTCGTTAACGCGGTCCACGAGTTTTTTCCGTTTTCCGCGCGCCCGTCTTTGACCAACTCTGTCCATCACCCGGTCTTTTGGCCGCTCTTTTCGTTCGGGCCCCAAAAACCAATATTGTACGTTACGAACGACGGCCTCCGTTCAGCTCGTCCCGAAACATGTCCGGCCAGTCGTTGCACCGTAACGGACTTTCTACATAACGTATATAACGTTCGGAGCGGCCGTTCGATAACAGATAGCGTCCGAACATTTTCGAAAACGGCCGTCCCCCGGAAATTCGTGCGTACGGACCTCGCGAAAACGACCGGCTCGGACAACGCACCGGAGGAATCGTACACGAAACGGCGACGAATACCGAGCGTGGCTCGTGAACGCGGCCGATAACGTCCAGTCGCCGGACAAACACACGTCTAGACGCGAGTCAACTAGACGTGTGTAGTGTACAATAACGAATAGACGCGTAAATTCTGTCGCGTATAAAGGTTGGGTGGAACGGGCGCGTACTTACGTAACGCGTTAAATATTATTAGCCGTACACGGTGGGCCACCGGGCGGTAGTCAACGGCGTTCGGTGCGGGTAAACGAACACGAATAGTATAACGGACGTCGGGAAAAATAAAAACGACCGTTTCGAAAAACCGGTTTGGAATTTCCGTTTTGTTCCGGCCGCTTCGATGGAACGATCCGAGCGGGATAATGGAAACGCCGAATAGTAAAAGCGCTTCGATTGAACACGACAATTACGGGACGTTCGAATAAATACCGATTGAACGTCCCGGGGATTTTCTCTGACGGAAACGGTCCGGGTATCCGGAAATTTGTACGCGTACCTATAGAGGTTGTGTACACCACCCAATGGTGTACTAACAGGGCGGGGGGGATAAAACCCCGCCGAAAAATTTTAAGGAAAAAATTATTCCTTACGAGACGCATATTTTTAGTTCGATAATAACGAAAAACTAAAATATTTTTAAACTTCAATACGCGCTATAAACATAACGTCTCTCGTTTCGTTAGGATCGTCCGATTTATTTATTTAAAAAATAAACCCCCCGAAAAAAAATTCGGGTCTAAGTACGATACCATCACGTACGTCCGTCGTACGCTCTCGGAAACTAATTTCCCGAGTGTACTGTCGCCCGGACGCCGTCAAATGTCCGACCACGGGCCCGTATCTATATAATCGTGGCGTAAAATGCCTCCACGACGAACGGTTACCGTGGGTAACCTAACCTAAACCCAACCGAACGGTCACCTAAGCTAACCGTACACAGGTCCGCGGCAACGAAAAACCCGTTGAATATTCGGCGGAATGGCGCGACGTTTTACGGATACGTTCGATCACGTGAAGGACGCACTCGGCGTTGAACCTAACAGAAGTTTATTATAGGAGGCAGCAATCTTCTCGGATTTCTAACCGTTTTTTAAATAAAACTCGGACTCCGGTAGGTTTCCGGACACAATTCGCTTTCGAATCGGCAACACTCCGTCATTCCGTCCGTCTCTATTGTATACACGACGACGACGACGACACACGGGCGCGCGCGTATAAATTCCTAACCGCGATCGCGATGCCGGTGGTATAGGAATGTCGGCCGTGTCCCCGGTTTTGCTTTTTTTTCTCTCTTTAAACAAAAAAAAAAAAAAATTTAAATTAAAACCTCTTCTTCTCGGTCGCGCGCGCGTCTTTTTTTGTCGGTCCGTCACCGTCGTCGTCAGCGACTTTATTCCGGTCACGCGATCTAATCTACACATGTCAATCTATATACGTGTATATATATTCTCTACGACGACGACTCGGTACGTGTGTATATATATATATATATATTATTATTACGGTCACCAATACAACTCCTCAACCGTTGGCGGCTGGTCGGTTCGGGTCCGATGACTTTATACGGTAACTTGAAGTAATATCATCATCTGCACGGTAACAGCGCTCTTACGTTACGTATATACGTATACACGTGTACCGAAGTATCGCGAGTTATACTAGGGGAATGTCCTTTTTCGTAACGGCAAAAAAATACACGCCGTCCGTACCGCCCGACATTCTCTTACGCCGGCGGCCCCACTGTGTTCCTAGGTTGACGACGGTTTTCGTTATTTCGTCGTCGGTGGGGAACGGGTTGTTGTTAATACCGTCCTTAGGCGGCCATTTTCGGGGCTGTTTTCGGTAACCTCCCCGAAAACGGTCGTAGTAGTTACAACGTGGTCGTTGCGTTGTAAAAGGTGCGCGGGGACACGGGCGACGGATTAACGCGGAGGTGACCCATTTTACGCGCGTGTCGCCAATAACGGCGGAATATCGTTTCGGGGGGGGGACCGTAAGGGGGCGGCGACCGAGGCTTCCGTGTTTTCGTAACAAACCGAGAGTTCCGGCCGGAATAAACGTACGCGCCGACGTGTCGGTTTCTGTTTACGCGCGATTACGGTGGAACGTCGACAATGCGGGGTTATCGTACGGAGGGTACCCGGAAACCAAAAATTTCGGAATTACGCCATTACGTATACCGTACGAGATTAAACGTCCGCTTTATACGCGCGCTACAACCGTCACGGACGCGCCCAAACGAAAACCCCTGCGTTTCGTCGGTTTCGGAACGATCAACGGGCAAAATACCGTCGCGTGACCGTTTTCGTGACGACGAACAAAGTCGTTGGGAGGGACGACGGACGGTTGCGCGGACCGTTTTATCGTACGTTGATAGTAACGGAGACGCGAAAATATCCCTTCCATATTCGTATCACACACGCTCGTTCGGAAACGCCGAACGGGAAAACGGGTTTTCTACGTTTCGCGTATAAGCAAAAAGGTTAGAAAATTCGAACGGTACCGCGGGGCTACGAAGAAAAAATACCCTAACCTTACCGCGTAAATAATATAACGCGCGACGTAACGTGTTGTACCTAACGTTATACACACACGTGCTAACGGTTAGCGTACACACTGAATACCGTAAAAAAAACGTCCGGTCGCTCCGCCTTCGCTCGTGGTCCAACCTCCGGCCGCTTCGGTTATCGGTCTATTGATTTAGAGAAAATTCCATTTGGCGGTCGCGACCCGCCGCAACACAAACCGTTCACCATACGTAACGCGCTCGTGAAAGTGTATACAAATACGGTCGAGTGGTGGTCCGTTTTGTTCGAAAAACGAAATACCGCCGCCGTATCGGGAAAACGATTATTATTCGGTACGCGACCGAGTTGTTTCGCGCTCACTTTCCAGTCGGACGACGCGAGAGTAACGCCGACGCCAAAGAGGTTAGGGTCCACCGAGATCACAATAACACCCGTTCGCGGTCGTTAACGTTATTGTACGTGACGACGATACGCGCGGCCGAAATCGTAGGAACCGAACGAAAGGTTCTCTCGGCGGGTTTTCGTTGACTAAAAACGTATCGCTCCCCCGGCACGGGCTTTTCGACGGATCGTTGTTCGGAGCGCGACACGAACGTCAAAAACGGCCGGCCGCCCGTTTTAAATTTAGTTAATTTTAATCGGCGGCGCCGCTCGGGAACCCGGAAATAATGTAATTTTTCGGTACGGGCGACGCGCGGCTACGAAATCGGCCGTTCGAGCCGCGTCCGAAGTCCACGTAGGCGTCGCTCGTGGAATCGCACGAATTACTACGCGACAAGTTATTTCTTTCGTCGACCCATTCGACGACGTCTATGAATAGTATTCGAGGGCGTACGTTTTATTCGAAACGATTTCCGTGGAACGATCGTTGGAATATACCTGCCGTCCGTTGAGAACGCGATTACCGATTCGTATTTCCACGTGGCCAGCACGGGAACGGGCGTACGCGATTATATACGTGCCAAGCGTAGTAAACACGGGCGTGTATGGTGAAAAAGGCGAGTTTCGTCGAGTAGCTTTTCGCGAAAATCCGGCTAACCTACCTAACCGAACCGGGGACCGTGAAATCCTCGGTCGGCTTTTACCGCGTGTCGCGTTTTTGAGAAAATTGTCCCCCCTCCCACACACCGGTAGGGGTTGTCCTAACCTAACAGGTCGCCGTGGTTGAGAAATCATCTTGAAACGGCCGGGACGACGACGGCGACGATAATAACGTGTACGCGCGTTATTACGGTACGTTCTCACAATCGCGCCATATACGCGGCGCGCGCGCGCGACCGCCATAAATAATACGGTATATACGTCTCGTCGGATATTTCACGTGTCTCTATAGCACCGCGCGCGATAGACGAACCGACAAAGAGGCACCGCCACCGTCCGTCCGACATCTCTCTCGCGGCATCTCTCGCGATCATCGGCCGCCGCCACCGCAGCAGCCGTCACTCTGTGGCCGCCATCTCCGGTAATGCGTACGTCGACGGCGATAAAATATAATAATAACCGCGCGGTGGTACGAGCGGCGGTATTCGTTTTGTTTTTTTTATTTTACGAAGAAAATACGATAAAGCGGAGAAAAAGGAACGCGGCGCGCGCGTCCGACCGCGTTATTAACAGCCGCCGCCGATTCCCAATGATCGTAGCGCGCCGGTGTTACGCGCGCGCCTAAGTACGTCCGTGTACGTGCCGTATGAATTTAGGTATTTGACGGCGCCTAAATCGCGGGCCCCACTTTCGGTACCGACGGCGATCGCCTTTTGCCGCCGAATCCGCCACCCGTTGTCCCCTCCCCCCGGTATCGGGTACACGCGCGTTCCGAACGATTTTTCGCCGGCGACTGTTGGGGGGGGGAGGGTTGAAATAATTTCGAGTGTACGGCCGCCACTTGTCGCGGACGCACAAAACCTCGTCGTGCCGTTTCCGTGGATGGTCCGGTAAGTTGGCGGAACGAAGTCGTCACGGTTCTAGTCGGAAACGGGTTCGACTACGGTGTTACTACTAACCTAACGATCGCCGGGAACGATTTTGTCGGGAAATCAATCGTCCGGTCGTCCATTTTATCCGACCGGCGAACGCCACCGATAAACATAATACGTCCGCGTGACGAAATCGCCGCGGTCATTTCGACGGAAACGGCCGAAACGAAAAACGTACGCAATATTCGTTCGAGACTCCAACGAAATTGATAACGACCGTTTTATTCTATAAAATTATATTCAAATCGGGACGGTTTCCGTCGAAATTCTTGTGTGTGTACACATACGAATACCGCGCGAACGTGGTCGTGAATTCGTATTGTTCGTGCACGTTCGCTCGGTACGGTCGCGTTGTTATTAAAATTAATAACGACCGTTGAAAGGATTGTACGCGGGGCCGGACGGCGGCGCGGAATTAATCGCGATACGTATTACGCGTATCCGATAGGTGGGATCATTTTCCGCCTAAGTTTTCGACGTTACCGTTCCCCGTGAAACGTTGTTTTCGTACAATTCGTCCGCCAGTATCGTTGGAGTTGACGTCCGCGTTACTACCGCCTTCTTAGATTTGACGCCAACGAATAATTCGCCCGTACGGCGTACACTGCTAAACGTTTAACCGCCGATACGAAATTTACCGTTTTAAAGGCACGCCCGTCGGTACCGATAATTTACGGAACACGGCGACTTTCCCGGGGGGCGAAGGGATCGGCCCGAAAAATCGCACCCGGTAATGCCGACGAAACGTTTCCAACGTTCGTTGGCTGTAACGTCAATCGGTCAACGGACTGCGCGCTATTTTTGCAAACGGTTCGTCTCCGGACCAAGCGAACCGTCACGATCCGTCCTCTCATAATAAACGACACGCACGAAACGGTGTCGTGATCTCGTACCCTATTGACCTTCCCGAGATAAACGGCATCGATGGGCGGCTCGTTAAGCACGCAACTCCGATTTACGTTTCCCCCCCATTCCTAATGGTCGCGTTACGCGGTCTTAACACAATCATAAAAAATCCGACATAGATCGCTCGCGCGTACGTCAATCGTACGAGCGAATTTGTGTCGTCGTCGCTTTCCTATTCCGGGTGACCGACGAGAGAAGTACGACGTTTTTCGATTGTCGCGCGAAGTTTCCGCTCCGGGTCGTATTATATTCGCGTGACGGGAACTGAACAATTGGCTTAGAAACGTTCGTGTCGGCGCGCAACGGTCGAAACAATTTCGATTATCTACTGCGACTTCGAAGAATACGTCGCGTATTATCCTAATCGATCTATTACCACGGGGCGAGCGTACAAAAAAATATAGAAAACTAACGGAAAATATTTTCTCGAAAATTTCGTTAAACGCGCGAGAAAACGCGGATTTTAACGATGATAATAATCGAAACGAATTTCGAAAAAAATTGTACCCGAAACGGAAACCGTTCGTTTCTTTCTTTCATCTACCGAGGTAAAATAATCCCTTTTCCGTTCATCCGATGGTACAAACACTATCCGAGAAATTCGTAACGCCCCAAACACGAACTCGGTTTATTTTTACCCTATCCCGGTCGACCTTTAAAATATGTTGCCCGTCGTTCTACCGGCTCCGTCCGCGGTACATTCCGCCACGGTCCGGCTACACCAACATTTTGTGTACGAAACACCTGCGCGACGAACGAAAGAGTCCGATCGGTTAAATAGTAATTATCGACGGAGGCCCGCCCGTAATAACAATAATATCGATAAACGATACGCGGCCGTTCGAATTAAAACACGTTAGGTCGTGTGCACGTATGAATTAGAAGAAATGCGCGCGTATGTGAAAGGTACACACGGGCACGCCATACAAGCGAACGAGAAAAGTCCGAACGGAATACCTCGAGGGCTTATCCTAACCACCACATAAGATATGCGACCAGAGCTACGGGGGAGTGTCCGTATAATGACATAACCGCGACGACGCGTATTTTATGTATGGTAAACGTAACGTTACACTCCGGACGTGAACCGCCGCCGCCGCCCGGTCAGGGCGAAATCAATTGTCGCGTTCGGAAACCGCACGCGTGATTATTTCGCTTTTCGTTTCTCGTAACGGATTTATTGGACGTCGCGAAACGTTCTCGTATTCGCTTCGAATCGATCGCGTAACGTAACCATATTCGCCCGTGTAATTAACCGTTTTTCGAACGACGCGCGTTTCCCAACCCTAACCACCGCGGAGGGCGCGTAACGTCAACTTTTTTTCAACCGTCCTGGCGACAAATTCGTCGTAACGATTTTCCGTTGAACGAATCATCTTCGCTCCGTTGTTCGGAATTCGCGACGTTTTTTCTTAAGAACGATATCCGAATGACGTCCCCGACGATGGTCAGGTTGGAAAATTCTCCCGTCCGATTTGTTCGATTTACACTCGGGGGGGCACGTCGTTCACTTCCGAGTTTCCCGAGTGGAGGGGGCGTGTGACGATATTTTTCCACGACTAACCTAAAACACACACCCCCCCACCGAGTTAGAATTTAGACGAACGTCATAGGTCAGGTAATCTAACCGTACGCGGTTTCGGTGTACGCGACTGTTGTAACGTAATCGGCGGATGACTCAAACGAATTCTTCGACATATATTTTAGCGAATCCGCGTAGATATTAGTACGCGTTGGTCGTACGCAGTAGTCGAGCAAATTTTAACGAGTTGTTAAGCCGAATTTATTACTCGAAACGGATAACAAAATAACGAACCGAGTCCGCAGAAACGTTATTTGACGATCGGTTACGTAGTGGTCCCGTGATTATACACGAATTTACGGTTTACGGCGTGAACGGTTATAAAAAAATAATTTACGTTCGATAAATCGCGTGTCGTTTCGACAATAATCCGCGCGCGATAACGATATAAAAAAAAAATCCCCCCGAGGTAGTAAAGTACGGCGTTTCGAATAAGCGGTCCACGATTTCGTCGTTCGTTTGTCCGTTTCGTTCAATTTCTTTGTCGCCGAACGTACTGAAACCGATTATTATGAATTCGCCCGCGAAACCCGTTTACGTTTCGCGCGTCAAAAACCGTTACGGGAGTAGACGACCGACATATAAGCGCGCGCGCGTGTTCCGTTTTAACGTTCGACAACCGTTCGTTAAATACCAATGTTCGTCGTTCTTCATAAACGCGATGTCGTATTCGATCGCCACGAACACTTCGTCCCAAAATGTCGTCCGTTTAGGCGATTTACCGTCGTAACTTACGGCGGGACTAAATAAGGTATTTCTTTTGTCGCGAAAACGCGTGAACGGAAAAAGGCCGGTGGACGGTGGACACCACCGTACAAATCGTGTTTTCACGATTTCGATTGTCGGTCGGCCGGAATATAAGCGGTGAAACCCGTAAATTTTGGGGGGGGGGATAACGGGACGGAGTATAGCCCGTGAACAATAAGCGAGCCGACTTTGATTATAATCAAACCAACCGAGCAACTGGCGGTCCCACGCGATCGACGCGATACGAAATGACAACCACCCCTCCATGGACACCTGTGTTTTCCGTCGTCGACCGAATATGAAGCGTACGTTACGGTATAAGTAATGACGTACCGATTAAGCACGAACATGTCTACCGCTCGAAAACGAAAATAGTTTGCGCGTCGCCTGTACGTTTCGTACGCGTACGAAATTATATATAAATATCCGAAATTCGAGCGTACGATCGAAGTGAATAACCGTCGTTTCGTTTAAAATTGTCGCGTCCCGTACGCCGTTGCATTTCCCCCGTCCGTCGTGGATTTCCGAAATTCGCTGTCCGGATAATACACGCGGCGGTACCCCCCCCCCGTACGATGTTTTTGTTCGACGGCCAATTTTCCCGTATACGTCGGCGAACCACTATTTACGAACGGAGCGGAATTTAAGGTGGGGCCATACACGAGCGGGTGGTACGACGCGATTACGAATAGAGTCGGTCGAGGGACGAAAACGAATTTTTCGGACGGCCGCGACGTCGACGACGCGAAACGGACACGATTATGGAATGGGCGGGCCGGCACGAGTGGCGGTCATTAACAACGCGTGGCGCGTCGCCGACGCGCGCAGTTAAAACGCGAATATACGACGCGATTACACGCGACAGGGTGGACGTTTACGAGTTTCGCGCGCGCTGCTTTTGTTTTTCGTTTACGACGACGCGATACAGGCCCGTCAAACATATCGCGCGTTCGACGGTCGTAACGATAACGTCGTAATTCGAGTCCTCTATGCCGAGAGACAATCGTCGTCGATCCGCCGCCGCCGCACGTAGTGTATGAAAATCGTATTACCGCCCGATCGTTACCTGTACCGCGACCAGTGGGCGTAAAATCGATTTTCGACGACGACGACGCGGTTGCGACGGTCGTCAATATTTCGCGCCGTCTCTACTCCACCGACGACCGTTCGGTGTTTTTCTACACTCTCGCTGTGACCTTACGCGTACGCCGTCGACGGTATATTTATGACGCGCGCTCGGATCAGGTGATAACCATACCACACGGCCGGTTAAAATGTTTTACTTGTCGTTCGACGGTCGTTTCGGAATCACGGTCCGGATGATTCGGAACCAGCGCGCTCGCTTCCTCTTTTAGGTACAAAACCGCCGACGTACATTACCCGTGGGCCTCGGTTAGCGTTTATAACCGTTTAAACGCCTGTTTCCGTTTTACGAACGGTACCATTTTCCGCCGCGACCAAACGCCACGCGATAAGACGTACGGTCGAAAAGTAAACAGCTCGAACGGCTGTCGCTATTTTTTCGTCATTTTCGTAATTACGTCGTTATTATTAGCCGTTTCGAATCGCGCACGTTCCCTCCTTAGCCAGCGCGCCACCGAAATCGATCGACGGTTCCCGATTACTCGCAAACGGTCGCCAAATGGATTGGCGCGGCCCGTACCGGAGACAACCGGACGATTGTATCTCGTCCAACTCGAGGACACCGACAAACGTCATTCGCGTGCCACGTAAATTCCATAAAACGTATTCTAAACATATTTCCCGGCCAACGGTATACGCGTATTGTTTACGCGCATTTTCATCGCCCCGCCGTCCGCGACAAGTAAATACGCGAACTTGTTGCGTATACCGGCGAAACGTACGTCGTCAGATTGAACCGCTGTATCAAACAATTAAAAAACTCGTAAATAAATAAATATATATATATGGTCCGTATATGCATATATGTATGTACTATCGAATCCCGCGAATACACGACAGCGAACGTTATGTCGTACACATCGGGGGGGAGACGACACTTGTTAACGATGACCATTGACCGCTGCTGCTGTACGAAACGACGGTGCGCCTGCGCGTATTAACGCGCGCGTGTGTTTAAAATAGAATACGACGAAACGATAATAACGCGGTCCGAGATTAATTTTAAAAAAAAACCGTTTTAAAAAGCCGTTTCGTGATTTTCGTCGCGTACACCGTGTGTACGAATCACGCGCTATATCTGCAACGGTTCCAATAACGCGTAGAAAAACCAATTCGTTTAAAACAGAATATCGCTTAGACGATTCAATTCGCGTTCCGACTATGGACCGATATTATCATTATTACGTAATCTCCCGTTCGTTTTGCGTGAATTCTTTACTAGTGATAGTATAAACTTCGGCGTATAAATTACGCGCTACGAATACGGTAACGAGAAAGTGGAAAATGCGTAATACACAATAGGCCACTGTGTACGCACGCATTCGACGAACGAGATATCAAATATATAATAAATACCAATAACCGTTTTAATCAAATCACTAACGAAATGCGTTACGCGCCGATTAAATATGGTAAAGGTGTTAGGGGAAAGACAAATAACACGACGACATATTACTTAATCGTTTAATACTTCGTATTTTTTTCACTAGGGGAAAAAGCGTACAAACTACAAATACCGATTCGGCCGAACCAGCTACGAAACGTATTCAACATATTGACAATTTAACTATCATGTATAATATAATCGGACACTGCCTTGATTTTTATTTTTATTTCAATTTTATCTCACAACGACCAATTTTCTGCTTACTCCGTAATATAGATAATATTATCCGAGTGTCGAAATATAAAAATTCTAAACAAATTTAAAAATATATATATTTGTATGTGTGTGTGTGTGTGTGTGTGTGTGTGTGTGTGTGTGCGTGTGTGTGTGGGTGTGTGTGTGGGTGGGTGTGGGTGTGTGTGTGTGTGTGGGGGTG
>JAIPRN010002654.1:0-28207 GCA_025469175.1 Geopemphigus sp. TES_GeoC_2020 | reverse complement strand
GTTAGCGTACGTACAACTTAGGGACAATAGGAACACGCGCGCGCGCGTGTGCGCGTGTGCGTGTGTGTGTGTGTGTGTGTGTGTGTGTGTGTGTGTGTGTGTGTGTGTGTGTGTGTGTGTGCGCGCGCGCGCGCGTGTGTGTGTGTGAAAATATTGAAATTACGAACGACGAATGCGAAACGATACGCGAAAAGGAAAATTGTTCGCGTTTCCCGAGACACAGTCGGGCTTGACGAAAAAAAAATTCACCCCGCGTCGCGAATACGTGCGAAAAGAAATCGAATTCGATAGCAAACGATTCGAGTTGTAAATTTTATCCGGCACCGGGACCCATCAATTTCCGCGGGCGTGAGAGAAAGAGTATTAAATTGACTCGTGCGTACACTACTCTATACTGTTCGACCTCTTTCGGGAACTTTTTCCGTTCCTAACCCTCCAGTCTTTGACGCACTTTGACGGCGAAATAGTAGTGATCCGCCGTGCGCTACACCTATATTGTGTGTAACGTATATTATGTAACAGCGACGGGGACGGTAGCGACTCAAAAAAAGTGGAAAAACAAAGAGCGAAAAACCCTTTGTGAAAATCCCAGTGTTTTATATATATATAAAGGACATTTTTCGTCGTCGGCTGTATTTGTTTAAGACTCGTGACGGCGCCGGCGATATCGCGTTTATAAATATTTTTTTTTACTCGACGCGTAAGTAGCCTTACGACAAACCGCCGCACGCTAGGCGGTTGTGGACGTAATGTTTTCCCGTGGATTTGACGGGCAGTGAGAAGGACAGGGCGAGTGAGAAGGGAGCGGAGGGGGACACACGGTTGAAGGTTCACCACTCGCGCGCGTCATTCGCCCCATCACCGCGGCCATCGTCCCGCCGTCCCGTTGGCCGTGCGACGTAGCCGATTCCTTCGCGGGATCAGGTGCGAAACTCGACGGGATAGAGCGAGAAAGAGGTAAATAATCCTCCCCTCGCCTCGGATACCGGCCACGCTGCTCGTTAACCCTTGTCATTTCTTATCCCGTCGTCAGCTCCCGCGCCGCACCGTCCCGTCCGAACGGTCCTGTCCCTGTCCCTTTCACCCCCCTTACGCTTCGTCGCGTCTTTTCCGCGTCGTTTTCACTCCAGCGCCGCTTCAGGGACACTAGAGGATTCTGGTCTAGCGTGTATGCCGTGCAGATTGCGAACGTAACGTACACAGTTGGACCAGAGTTCCGTCATCGGTGTGGTACGTGGGCCCCGGGCGGAGGCCCGTCGAAATGGACTCTTTTCAGCAAAACCGTTGGCTTCCAATCGTCCGAATTACGTACGACGGAGCCACCCCTGCGTACATATAAAAGTCGCGCGCTCGGATCGCTACATTATTGTCAGGGTGCCGTAGGATTCGGCGTTTTCGATTTCCAAGTTTCGGCGGCAATGCCACAGCGCGGTCGCGATATCGGACGAAATTAACGATCAAATGATATCGAGAAGCGTAGAAACGCGTAATTCCGATAAGAACCGACGAAACGATAGGGTATTCTTTTTCGCCGGTTCGTAATCACGTTTCATCGCTCGAATGGGCCAAAGATTAGGAAAACAAAACCGAGCACGTTTACAGCTCCTGTTTTCGAGATACGCGTTTGTCGAACGGCGGACGGTTGCCCGATCCGTGGTATAATACGAAACCGATTTCGCCGACGAGAGCAACCAATGTCGGAGGGAAACATTTTTTTTTCAATAGTACCGTGTTCGCGTCGTAATTCGTCCCGGGGAGAATGCACGCACGTCCACGGATCGGTTTCGGACCCGGGCCCGTATGATTTCGATCGGTCGTCGACGCGACCGGGCAGTGTTTTTCCGAGCCGCGGCCGCCGTGGACTACGTTTAAAAACTGCGCCGTGATCTTCCGCTAACGGACGTCGGGTCGAATCGTTAATCGCCAAAGTACGCGAGTCCGAAACGATTTCAAAACAATAACCGTAACAAATTTAACGAATCGTCGATATCGTAGCACGATGATTTTGTAATAATAACGATGGCGGCCGAGTTAACGATCGTTACGCTCGCTTAACGAAAAATACGGTTTTTTTTTTTTTTTAAACGGATCGAAAGTTATCGTTCGTCGAAAATTCAAACGCACGAGTAAACGCGACACGGACAAAGTACAATTAACGTAACGTTATTTCGTCAGTCGTCCGCTTGATTCCTTTTTCGTACGAAAGAAATACTCGTTCGTTTTGAAAGTGTTTAGATAAAACGTGCGCCGACTAAGAAAACCGTCGGCAACGACAATCGCTAAAATGAATCCACTCGGTGTAAATACCGAAAAAAAAATCAACCGACCGTCGAGTTGGCGTGTTTATTCGAGCGCGAATACGTTAAGTAAAAATTAAGATAACGTTAAACCGCGAGTAATCCGTTCAATTAATTTTAACTCTACCGCTCATTGACTCGTTAATGCCCCGGCTTCGAATAATAATTTAAAATTCTAAAGAAATTATTTGCCGATTCGTCGAGTACGCTCTAACCGGCTCAACAACGCGATATCGACTCGTACGCGCCTCAGTCTTCCGCCTCGTTAAGACGACGTCACTCGGGCGCGTTCGATTCCGCCGTCTTTCTACCGGACGGCGTATGGCGCAACGACGCGGCTCATACACAAATCGTCATCCGGATAAAAGAGCGCGCGAACGCTTATTACGCGATTCGAACGTATTTCGGTTACCGGAATCGGTAAAAAACGTTAGCCATACACATTTTTCCCGCTTTCGAACGGCCATATGTCCTACGTCGATTCTCCCGTCGCAGGAACACCACCCGTAACGTCGGCGTCTAAACGACAACACCGTCGGATTTCGCCGTCCGAACATTAACGGACGCCGCGGCGACCTCTCCGGTTCTCGTAGTAAGACTGTCCGTAAATGTTGTCCAAACGCGTGTAAAAACGGTTCGACCGTCCCGGGGAACGTCGATCGTCCCGGGGAACGTCGACCGTCGTCGGTGTAAGGGGGCCGGTTTTTTCTAATGTCCACGAACGTATGGCGAACGAAACGCACACCGGGCTCCGCGGACGCCG
Organism: Geopemphigus sp. TES_GeoC_2020; assembly: GCA_025469175.1. Classification (NCBI taxonomy): domain Eukaryota; kingdom Metazoa; phylum Arthropoda; class Insecta; order Hemiptera; family Aphididae; genus Geopemphigus; species Geopemphigus sp. TES_GeoC_2020. The sequence continues at coordinate 25,147 of JAIPRN010002654.1, read as the reverse complement.
ACGTCGGAATAAATTTCGCGAAAGCTCGACGTACCGTACGCAGAACGGATTGTATAGCCTAACCCGTAATTCTCTCCCAACTCTATACTGATCGGTAATCGTCATTCGCGGGTTCCCGGGGCGCCAACCGTAAACGACGCGCGTGTTTCACTCCGCCCCGCGAAAATAACCGTCACACCGGTTGTACTTTTTCATCCCCTTCGGTCGTCCGTTTTTTATATATTGACGCCACCGTCTCTTCGAATATATTCTTCCCCGTCGACGAGTTTAAACAGGATACCTCCGATAGGTCCGTCGTTTCCCGTCGCTATCCGCTCGTTAGCTGCGTGTAAACCAATGGGCATCGTCAACGCCCGACGTTGTCCGGTACGACGGATAACGTTCGCGTATACAACAGCGACTTTAGTGGACACGTCGACCCGAGGAGAAATAAGCGAAAACAAAAACAATCGAACGAATCGCTAAAAAGGGTGACGTTTCGTAATAAATACGATAACGATTGGGATTTTCCGGAATAATTTACACTCGCGTCACACAAAAGGGGTGTTCCCCTCTGTTTGTATACGCCGAATACCGCGACGATCGTTCCGACGGTATCGTAATAATGTTACGCGCGTTTTTCGATTCGACGATACGAAGCGTAGCGCTTCGCGACGGGTGCATAGGTTATAATGTAATCACTTGATCGTATAAGCGGTATTACGTTTTGCCTCGCGCAGTTCCGGCTGTGGAAAACTATTTATATTTAAATAACGCGCGACCGACTCCCTTTCCGACGGGACGTACGAAATAAAGATAATAAAAAAAAAAAAAAAACCGACGGCGTTTATAGTAAAATATAATTACGTGACGCGGAACGTTGTAAAAACTCGACGTTTAATCAAAAACAGCCAACAACAACTTTCGAATTTAGTTTAAAAAAAAAAAAAAACGAAAAATACGATTTAAAAAACGTCGTACGACGAATAAAATCCAATTCGAATACCGGCGGTCCGGACGCGAACAGGTTTTACGCCTATTTCCGTGGCGCGCAATATTTATCGAAACCTTCCCCCACTTGGAAACTGAACGCGACATACGGAAATATGTTCGCCGCGTAGCGTTTCCGCGACAAAGATTAATTAAAACCGAGTAACGTCGCAATAACGTGACCAACCGAATAATAACGTTTTATCGTAAAACGAATTACGCGCTTGTTCCACCGCGACGTTTCATCGACGTCGATCATTTTGATTTGTAAACGTGATTTGTAAACGGCGAACAATAATCGTTTCAAAAGTCGTACGCCACGAGCGTACCCGAACGACGCGCGTTCGGTGCTTAATCAAATTTTCCCCTTTCTCGCAGACCGAGACGGGTGTGGGCCACACACGTCCGTACCTAACGTGCCGTCGTCATTTCCGCGTACTCGTTTATTATCGCGTAATTTCCGACCGTGTGTGTTCGTTACGCCGACGACGTTTCCGAGCGTTATTTACCGTAACGAAAGTACGAAAAGCGGTTCGTTTCGCGGCCGACTCGGCAATTTCGGACCGGATTTTTGGAAAAGGTTCGCCACGGCGCGCCGATAGCAAATATCGAGAAAAACGCGCGACACGTAAACGTCTAGATACGCGACGCTGCCCCCGAACAGCGGACGATCGTTACGGCTGCCGTAGTTTCGCTCAGAAATCCGTTTCCGTAGGTGCGTGCCCGAAATGTCTACGACTTTTCGCGTACGATAAAACGTTTATACGATCGTCGCGCTAATCGTTTTGTAAAAATACGAAACGTTCCGCACTCTTCGGCCGATTCCGAACGGACGAAACGTTCGTGTTATATACGTCGCGTTCGTTTCCATCGACCTAGTCGAACGTAACGTAACGTTTCGTCACGTTCGGGTGACCGTGAAAATCGATTCGATAACGTTATTCGCGTTAGTGCCGAAACGACTCCGAGTGAACTCGCGCGCTACAATTTTTTCGGACACGAACGACGCTACTTAATCTTTCGAACGCGATCCGTTCGCTTCGTTTCGTACGTTCCGACGTTCCGTGCGCGTTTTCCGTCCGTGTTTGTCGCTATAGTCGCCCGGTGGATAATGTGGTACGAGTGGTTCGCGCGAATGTGAAGTTTCGACGTTTCGACATGTTGCCGTCAATCGTAAAAACGTAAATATATATATATATTTGTTGGCCGGCAATTTATACGTTCGGCGCGGTCGTTGCCGCTATTCCGTTTCGCTCGGGGGCAATACACTTTTGTTAATTGAAAATCGTGTTCCGCGATCGCCGCGCTGATTACGAAAATACCGAACACGGCCTCGGTAGTGCGTCGCGCTATTCGCGACGCGAAAGTACCGATGAACGCGCGGTTTCCGTACGAACGAAACGGGATATTATTAACCCGGTAACGCGCGCCGGTCGCGATAATGCCGCCGAAACGCTGCGCGGTAACTAATCCGGTAAACGTTCGTCGTTTTCATTTATCCGCCGGGACACGCGGACGGGCGCGTATTGCGTTTCGGGACGACGCCGTTTGGACAATTGGTGGCATTTACGCTAAAAAAAAAAATCTAAATATTCCGGCCGATCGATGGAAGTAGTGAAAAACGTGTCCCCTTTGCCGCGTTTTTCGTTACGTCGTTCTACGTATATATTGTCGTCCGTTCCCGTCGTCTTCTCGTCGAAGAACGTAACTCGCCTCCCCCACCCCACCGTTATTTCCGTAAAACTAACGGAACGAGCGTCCGTGACGGAATCTCTCGGCAATAAAATTGTATAGGAAAATCGAACAGAACGACCGCGGGCGCAGTAATTGGGTAAGGCGCGTCGTGGTGGCGACGGATTAAAAAAAAAAAAAAAGACACGTCGGGATACGCGCGCGTGACTAACGAACGAAAACGAGGGAATTTTTTCAAAACACGCTCGACGGCGGTAAACAATTTGTGAAAAAACAACACCCCGTGTACGGCGACGGGAATTCGGACGTGCGAAACGCGACTAGAGGAGGACGTTCGTCGTCTGAATCTTCAAACGGCCCTGATTATCGGTCACGCGCGCGGAATACTTCCACACTGGCGATCAAATAGTAGTGTCGAATCACGCGAAAAGTGCGCGAAATACACGCGTGTTTCGATAAGAAATACGACGTCGCGGGAAACTCGGCCGTCTACGTCGACGCGGTCGGACTTTCAACGTCCGAGAATTAGAGAGGTCCCCGCCTACGAAATTCGACTCGACGCGTGTGGTACACGTTAAATTTAACCGGACGTTTTTAAGTCAGTTAATAACGAAGTACGCGCGCGGAAAAAACAAAACAATTTTCGGTTAAATATCGATACCTCAAGTGTCTCCAATGGGTGGCTTCTTATCTCCTGTCCTTCAAGCCACGTTATCTCCATCACATACGCTTATTGTAAAATAATAATTACAGATTGTGTATTAAATAATAAAAATAAAAATATCGATACAGCGCCAGTATAATAACATTGTGGACTTTATATAAAACGCCAATTGAAATCGTTAAAATGTTTTACAACAATTTACGACGTTTTTGCGCAATTCTTATTATAATTTTCGGTGGAAGAAAGCGTTTCAGGTAAAGCCGCATACGTACACCCGCGTGTATAAATATATATTTATATTTTCGTTCGTAACGAAAACAATCGAATATTTCGTAAAACCGAAATCGTCGTTGGTTTACGTAACGCGTGGACAGGTAGGGGCAATCGACGTACTTTTTGTCGGTACGGACGGTAAACATTTTCTTTGGGAATCGTTTCGTTTATATTCGCGGAATCGCTACACGGGGCGTGAGAAGTCACAATTCGTCACTGCGTAGAACACACGGAAAACGATCGGTTATTTTACTTACACGCCGCTAATGGAGAATCGGAGCTAAATTTCCGAACGGTTCGATTCGTGCGGGTTCGCCAGCGGCGCGCGTCCCAGGGACACCGATCTGTACGCGAAACCGGCCGGATACAGTAGATGGACGACTGAAGTTTTCCCGGCCGTCGCCGCGCCGGACTTGCGGCTGGCGTAACTACAGGCCCGTTCGGCGGCTTATAATACGCGATACATTCTCGGCCGGTAGTCCCGCGCGCGTGCTGTTTGACGGATCGCGAATAACCGTCGTCGCGCCATTGCTCGATTTTGCCGGTATTCGCGAACCGGGCCTGTTATTCGGCCGCGAATGTCGAGCTAATTGCCGGGGGATACTCGACGAACGAAAATGGCAAATAAATAAACACTTCGCTCGCGGATACCGAGGCACGTCGTACTCGGCGTTCGGAAACGGTCGATGCCGACGTTTATCTCGAACGCGCGTGTATGATCGTCGCCGCCGTACGGCTTTTGGTATCGTGGCGATTTTCGGTTTGGCCGGCGCACACGCCGCGTTTTCACCGCGATCGCGCGACAACCGGCCGTCTCCCGAACCGGACGAGCGAACGTATCGTTTTTCGTACGTGCGTCGCGATATTATTTCCCACGCACACACTTTTTTTTTATCGTTCGATATCGTAACGCGAACGACGGTTGGCGCGCGCGTGTGCCCGATAATAATTTCCGCGGCCACGCCGGTACATTTTTTCGAGTGGTCGTTACATTTGTTCGCCGGCGTTATCTTCGAGTGTGTTTTGTCTTTACACAACGTCGACGACCGGGTATTATTATTACCTATCCGTGTTCCGCGGACGCGATCGTAAAGTACCGGTACGGTTTCGGTTACGACCACAGCGGAGTAACGCTTCCACGTTCATATATATATAGAGACGTCGAAACGGAAAACGTGTCGGTTTTACGACGGCGGCCGTTCTACGCGTTTATTTTATTTTGTTGATATTCGTCGCGCACGGTGTGTTGGTACGACGTATTCGGTATATTATAGCATACGTATATAAACTACTAGAGCGTCGTCGTCGGTCACGATCGTTGTTCGAAAACTGGCGGTTCCGTGTCGCTCCCGAAACAACTCCGTAAACTTCGACCAAGTAACCGCGTTCGTAACCTCTGTTCCGGGATAACGATCGCGTTATACACACGCCGCCGCCCCGATTGTGTCGATTCGAAATTGATTGGTCGGTTTCGGACAACACGTCGGCTGGCTGTACGGAACACCAGACGCCGTCCCGAATATTATACGCGTTTGAATCGGCCAAACGCGTTCGGCTTTAAAAAAACGGTTCGACGCCCCAATGACCTTCTCTATCGTCCGCGAATAAACAACAACACCGCCGTTGCCGCGCGTTTGCACGCGTTCGTCCATTGCCTTCATTCACACACCCACACGTCACGTTGTCGACGCGCCGTTTATTTAATTAAAATTGTCGATCGATAAGTGTCGCGCGTTTATTGTTCTCCGTATATTGTTCGCGTACAACCGGCGCGCGTCAAAAACCGTTCGTCAACCGCGAGTTGGCCCCCTCGTGGGGCTCCGCTAGTAGCAATTCAAAAATCAAAATCCGAAACTTGTGTTCGCCTACACTCCGACCATTCTGTTTTCCGGAATTGTTTCGTCAATTACCCTCAATCGGTGTACGTATCGTTGTGTGCCGTGTGTCCCACCCGTTGTACTGGATCTAAGGAGACATTTTTCTTGACGCGTAACCAAATGTAAGTAACCGTATAATAATAATACTCAATTAGCGGAAATTCGACTAGGACGAGAGACGGTGATTCGGACGCGTCGCCCGATTATCGTAAAAGTTCGTACGAATAATTCGAAACCCGAACGAATTTTAAGCGAACGTAAAAAGGAATAAACACTCTTAATTAGTACAAAAATTATTAATAAACTTCGTCGCACGAGTGTCGTAATAAACGGAAATTTCAAAAGTGCGGGGAACCTCCTGTCTAATTCGTAATATATTTATAGTAGCCGCGTAGTAGTGCAATAACAACGCGGGAATATACACATATACGTGTACACATACGTAATTGGTGGTAGTTTGTCGCCAAAGACGTAACCAACCCGAAATAAATGTTTTCGATTTTTTTACCAACTGTCGGCGCGGATTCGGGAAAACTGTCGTTTTTCGGCGCGTGGAGCGTTTAGAAAACGGCGCGACCGTAGAAAACGTTGTAGCACGAACGAACGACGGAAATGTCCTCGTTCGTCCGCGAAATAATTACGTTTAGTTTACGGTCCAATCGCCGAACGTGGAACGATCTCCCGTGACACTCTTATGATATATCGCCATCCGTTCCGATTCGGGGCACCGAAAGGCCGAACAATTACCGTCCGGGCATACGCGCGCTAACGTCCCGTTCTACGGTCGGTCCGTTTGTATTTCGTCCGTGGTATTCGTCTCGTCGTGTCCAAGAAACGCGGCCGCCGCCCGAATCCCTTTAAGCGTAGACACGTGACGATGGTGGCGAGGTCCCGTTCTTTTAGACGGATAATTGTTAATGGGGCGAACGTTCGGCCCCGTCCCGGTGGCGGTTACGCCGAAACTCGGCGCGAATTCTCTTTGGGAAACGAGCGGGGGGCGATTTGGCGATAAAACGTAGTGAAACGCGGCAGCGGCCGATCGGACGGACGAACGTACATTATTAATTCTATTATTCTATACTGAAAAGTCGGGGCGACGCAAGTCGATTAATAATCCCGACGTTTTGAATGTAACCGGCGGGGCACGAGCGAGCGGGGTAATTGAAAAACGAAAAAAAAAATAATAAAACCGCGAAGTTTCTTATCAGTTTGGACGCGAACGCTTTCCGAAAATTAAAGTCGAATTCGGATGAAATTCGGAGCGTAATAATGAACGAGTGAAGTTTATTTATCTTGTTTCGCCGAATACAACAATGCCCATATACGCGCGGGTCCGCGCGCTCGTGTTTCGTGCGTGCGCGCCCCGAAGGTAAACAACAGACGACGGAATAAGCGATTCCCTCGATTTTTTTATTAACGGTCCGTGCGTACCGTTTCGCACGATCGTTTTCGAAATCCGCGGCTTGATTCGACAATATTCGCCGCGGCCCGGCGTGTTTTCCTTTCATTTCGAATACCGGCCGTTTGTGTAGTAACCGACCAAACACGCGACCGCTAACAAATGCATCGTCCCCGAAATGAACGCGCGCCCGATCCGAGCAATTTTATCGTACACAATTTATATAAAATGTCGCCGTTCGCGTAAACGCCGCGACCAGTCCCGCGTCCTGCGATTATTCGAAGAACCACCTAACCGAAGTAAAACGTAAAAACGAAAACGGTTTTTACGGCCGTGGTACACGAGGTACATTTCGCTACGCGATTGTTCGCGCTCACTGCCGCGAATTCGCCTTCCAGCAATTCGCGAAACATCGCGCGTACGGCTAATATGTTATACGTATTCGCTATCGAAATACTATCGCGAAAAATAAGACACGGCCGAGCAACGTACGAAGTCCGTTATTTTCGCAAATATTTTCGGTCTCGTACGTTCATTTTAGTTTTTATCGGATCTACGTTTGATATCCGTAAAAAATTTAACGCTGCCTACCGACGATATACTCCGTCGCAAAATTCGCCCGTCGAATCTTTTATCTATTTCTCCGAGGTGTGCACAGGTCCTATAGGCCACGAACTTTGGCCGCCTTTCGCCGTCTCAAAGTTATGCGCGTTCGTAACCTCCCGTCCTTTATCACGACGTTTTCGTCCGGTAACGTGAATAAATAAATTTCAAGCGGCGCCCTCGTATCCCTTCGTAGTTACACCCTTTTCGACCTAACTTTAACGTACCTTCTCTACACGGCGTACGTTTCCACCCGAGTCGATCGTCGTGCGCTTTATACTTTTTCGGCGAACGCGATCGTCGATTTCAATAATTGCGAATTTTTCCGGAATTTCGGCGCCTTTTGTCCGCTCGCCGTATATTTCGTTTTAACGTTACGCGAATGCCCGTCTTCGGGGTAAGAAAAAAAAGGACACAACGCCGCCGTATTAACGCTGTCCGAATAAATATTTTCGACTTTTTACGAAAATTACGGTCTGGCGTTTTTTTTAACGCCCAAACGACCGACGTTAATAACACGAACGTAATTGACCGAGCGACGAGACCAGCTCAAATCGTTTACGTCGCGAAAATGTCGAATCCGTCGGTAATTAAAACGGTACCGGCGGTGACATGGACGGTGAATCTGACAGCCGAGACGGTTGAGAGCTTCGAACGTTTAGAGACCACTATCAGTTTTTATTTGTGTTCGTTAGTAGCCGTCGTTTAAACTTTGATTTCGCGCGGAACGAAAAAACCAACGCCGCGGCGAGTGTGTGTGCTCGTTCGTTACCCCACAACGCGGAAAAAAAGTTGACGACGAGCTATTCTCGAAACTTATATAATATTAACCGGAAAAGTATAACGGTCGTTTATTTTTCCGCCGACATTCGACCGGGAAACGAACGGTCACGTGTTGCGTTGTTCATTAACTTTGTCACGATACCGGCAAACGACGGCGTTGTTTAACTCGCCTAATCGTTATTTATTATTATTTACTTTCGTGATTTTCCGACGGCGGTAACGACGTAATCGACCGAATAAAACGTGCGTGTACGCGTAGTGGAGTCAAATCGTCGCCGACAATATAGGTCCTTCCGGATTTGTCCAAAATAGGTACGATAGCGCGAGAAACACGGCGTACGGGAAAGCGGACCAACATCGATTTGACGAACCGCCGGGAAAATGTAGTTTAAAACGCGCGGTTTCGCGAACAATTTCAATTAGGACGCGTTCGTCCCCGCAAACCGTTATTGTCGATTCGTTCGCAGTTCGGCGTCCAAGGAATGTACTGTCGAAATAACGCCCAATCGGCGCGCGCGTGTCTCCTCCGACCGATTTCAGTGGTCAATCGGAACGCGGTGTCGCGAAGTTCCGACTTCGGCCCAACGGTCGTCGAATTTCATGTGTACGGGCGGCGTATATAAACGAACGGTTTTCGGAAATACAGACGCGATCATCGAATCGCGACAATTAACGTCGCTAAGCCCCCCCGGTTTCGTCGCCGGTACGTAGTAATGCTCGACGAAGTTAAAACTAAACTTTTCGTTCGTTCGCTCTGCCGTGCGCCGTTAACGAATAAACGTCGCGCGCAATAATTGCAGCCTTTTATATAGAATACGTCAATGACGATGTCTCTCACCCTCTCTTTGCGTTAAGTCTGGTAACGAATTCGCCAGTCGCCGGCGCGCACTCGGCCGTACGACTGTGTACATAAAACCTATTGTAAGAACTTCAGTACGAATGCTATAATAAGCCTAAGGCGATTTCAATACGAATATCAAAGCGTTCAAAAGAGGACTTTATTCGTGCGGAACTCGCGGGCGAGCGCTCGCGTATATTATTAAAAATATCCCGTAAAGGGTTTCACGTCGTCGGCGGTATTGTTCGGAATTTTTTTTCTCGTACATAATTAAAACGGATGAGCGCGAAGTACACAAACACACAAGTCGTTCGCCTAATATCCACGAGTCCCCTCGCCCGCCCGCACGGAGCGTACGCGAAACGGATCGAAATGTTCGATTTCGAGTCGAAATATAAAACCGTAGTCGTTTCGGCGGTTCCAAACAACGTGGGTTTCGTTTAACGAATCTGCTCCCCCCCCTCCTACCCGGTACATTCGTCTACGTTGAATACCGTTCGACGTGTTTCATTGGCCTCTATATGACACGGACGCGCGACGGCGCGTACCGACAATGAACGTGTGCGTTTATGGCCGAGCGTACGGACAATACCGTCGGGTTCGCTTTCGATTATGATTATAATAAACGCATCGGAAACCATTGGCGCGTACAACTGACAAAATAATAACGGACGAAACGTTAATGACACGGAGATGTCCTCTCGTCGGTGTAATACCCGAGAATTCGCGTCCAGGCCGCGACGTTCGATCAGAGCGTGACGTATTATTGATGGTCGCGTGTCGGCCGACGATTGTTCGGCGAAAACGCGTTTGCCGGCGTCGAAATGTTTCGAGCCGGCGAAACGGGATTGGCCCCGGTACGTGTAAATATCAATCGGTCGTGTCGTTTCGGTAACGAAAAAACGTACCGGTCAACAGGAACGGCGGTTCATTTGCACGATGAAATTGAGAGGCGCAATCGAAAACGGATCACGGACAACGGGCACGGGGGAGACGTAAACGCGTTTCGGGGGCTCGTATTATTAATATCCCGAGAGGACCGGTCCACTGTCGGAGGCTGTTAAAGACACGATACGGAATCGGTGGACGTACACGCGGCACAGTCGCCGCGCGATATAAACGTACGGCGAAATGGATAAGACCGTCGGGCGGATGGAAGGACGACGCGACATTTTCGGGGCGCTTTGTAAAACGAAATGGCCAGTGATCGTTCGGATGGGGGGAGTATAAGATAAGGGACTCGACTGACCTACGGAGTTGGCGAACGAAACCGCGTTTGTCGCGTTTTCACCAATCGCGCGCAACCGTGATCCGGACACGACAACGAGTACAACACTCGTTCGAAAACCGTTTTCCCGTGGAACGGACACGGTCGGAAAATTACGTTACGCCGGTCTGCGTGCCGTGTAGTTGCCGGACGTGATCGAAGGGGTCGCGTGTATATGTTTGCTCGGGAGGGTGGTGGATGAATGGCCGAAAAGGTTGCCGGAGGAACGTGTGTTGCCGTTTTAAAGGGGCCTATACGTGCCTAACGTTACCTAGCCTCGGACAGCGGATTTATGTACGACGGACGAGGAAGTGAGCGGAAAAGGAACCCGTAAACTGGGCCGTCCGGGGTATTAACGACTTACCGCGTAGTAAAATTTATAACTTTCCGTCGCTTAATTACGTATTTCGGGTCCACGAGGCCGATAATGGGGTTAGGCGGGGGAGGGGGGGCGAAAAATTAATCGCTATGCTATGCGCGATTACGTGTGACGAGGGGGCGACGCGATTAGTGGCAGCCGAAATTGTTCGCGTAAAGCGTTCTTAAAGGAAAACTGTACAGTCGAAAACGTTTTCGATTTCCGAGCGCTACGGCGAACGATATTCCAACGAAAATGTCGGCAACACGTCGGAATTCGAAGACTGACTGATCGTTATTTCTATAACGCGATACGTTCACGATATTGTTTTTCCGCGTCGGCTTTCCGATAGCGTTTGTTTACCCCGTTAACATTTTAGGAGCACGCCGATTTTGAAACGAAAAACGTGAATATCGCGTCCTTTTACGACCGTTCCGTAAACGCGTTTACGGTTATCAAATAATCGAAACTTAATAGTTTCACGAACGACGTCGATTATTAAGAATATTATACGCTTTAATACGGCCGAAGGACGAAATACGTATGTTCGGAACGAAACGGTCGCGCGTATGTGAAGCCGAGTACCCTGAAAATTTGACGGACATGATTGTATCGTCAAGGACGCGTGGGCCGAGACGAAACGTCGGATACTCGTACGACCTGTAGCGATCCGTTTTCCGCAATAGGACTTCGCCTCCGGGCACGGAAAATGTTTAGCGAACGCGTGAAAAATGATTACCGGTAACCACCACCTAACCGCCCGTGTACCGGGCGTACCGGTTAGGTATAAATAACAATCCCGCGTGACTTTGTCCGGTGACGTGATACCGGGGTCGCGTGTTAATGCGCCGCCCGGGACGACGACGACGCGCGGCGACCTTTGGGAAAACGTAAAATCCAATAGGCTTCTAAATATTAAACACGCGGCCGTCGTTCGGTCGACCGGTCCAATTAGTAGTATACGTCGCGTTATAATGTTATTATAATTTAGGGTCGCGGCGCGATACCGCGCGCAATATAATCGTACGGTATATTCGGCCTTCGCCACGCCGGAGGCCGTTTTCTTTGATTCCGGGCCGTGACGTTTCCCCGTTCGTCGTATACGACGACGAAATACCAATTGTGTTTCGTAAACGCGCCGAGTGCGACGAAAATGTAAAAGTGGCGATTACGGCACCAGGCGGCTAATAGCCGCGTAAGTGGCCGTAAATTGTCGATCGTAATTACGAAAGTACGGACGCTCGAACGTCTCGATAAATTTACTACGGAAAAACGTAACGCGAATAACGATTATAACGGTTCGTTTATTCGCGCGACTAACGCGTGAGTGTAGTTAGACAGTAACGAAAGTTTAAACCACCGACGACTGGCAACGATTGAACGATTTTCAAGCGCGAACGGGGAAAACGCGCGGATATTCCGAGAAGTTCCGTAATGTTATTACGCGCGACGAATTTAACTCGTAAAATAATCGGCGAACGGTTCGACGACGAATACAACGGTATTTGTCGAAAACCCACCCGCTGTCTTATTATTCGAGCGGCGTGCGTGCCGTAATATCCGAAATTGGTTCGCGCGGTTAACGTGTCTTACGTGTTGGCCACGTGTTGGTAACATTAAACGGCAGGCGGCGAACGTTTTACTGGCACGAAATTACGCGCGCCGATTATTATTAACGTTCCATCGGGAACGGTTGTACGTTACAAACGCGCGCAAATTCCGAGGACCGTTCTCGGCGAAAACTGTGGTGTTGAATACGTCGTTTTTTCGAAGGAACACTGAACACGACGCTCGCAGATTTCTTTTACCGGTCGTTTCCGTGATCTGACGGAAAAACGAAAACGCGACATTTCGGCGAAAGCCAAACGGCCGAACCACGCGAACGTACCAGCGAGCGTTATCGTCGGGAGCCCACGCGATGACGACCGTCGGTTAATATAGCCGGCTAACGTACGCCGAAAAAACGAAATTTACCCGTTTCGGTTACCTCACCACCGTCGAACGAATTTCACGATAGCGCGAGGGCATTTTCGTTATTCGTTGTAAACCGCCGCCTTAACGAACCGATTGTAATAATACGACCGACGATCGGTCGACCTCGTTTCGTCCGTAGAGTGGATACGGCGAATATTGGTTGTTCGACGTATTGTTGCGCAGTACGGACGTTAAATTTATTGCCCGGCGACGTCGACGGCGAAAAAAACTTCGGCGCGTTTATTGAAAACAACGAAACGAAAAACGCGCGTAAATATTTGCTCCGTACGCGGGCGCCGTTAATCTTACAGGTGACGCGTGACGTTATCGAACGCGTAATAATAATAAGCGGGAGACGCGTACATATAGTGTCGAATAACGACAAGTACTTGGGCGTAAACACGATAGAGCGATTTCAAACGAAATAACAATAACGACGATTATATATCGTACGATTTGTTTCGGTATTTTTCTCGCGTCACGACCGACCGGTGTGAAACGATTACGTTGACCGCGACGGCGACCTGGAGGACTGGGGCATTTACGCGATTAACGAAATCGCTCCGTTTTCGGGCGTGCGGACTGGAAAATTCGAAAAGTCGTACTAAACGTATCGCGACGTCGAAATCAATGCACGAACCGTATTTTCGTGTACGGCGTACACAATGACGAGAAGTGGCGACCAAGGAACGTTCGTTTTACTCGACCGATCGGGCTCGAGTATATTTCGCCGCCGCCGATCGATCGACACTCGAGACAATCGCTTATCATCCGTAAACGCGTCCAAGTTTAGCCGACGCGATCCTTAGACGACGTTCGGAATCCGTTATCGTTCACCCATACATAATGAAACCGTACGTACGAACGCGCACTCCGTGTACTATTATTGTCGTTACGCGATTGGAACGATCCGTTTTACGTTCGTGAAACGATTCCGTCGAATGTCCCCCGTAGTTTCGTATAGTCGAACGTTATTTCGCCGGTTTACTTTATTACGCGACTAGTCCGTCGTATTCGTAACTAACCGCGAGTCGCGTTATTATTTTACGCGTTAGTTGTAACTTTTTTACCCGTCGCGCCCGTCTTTGCGAAATTAACGACCGTTTTCCGCGCACCGTCGTCCCCTATACCGACACACACACCCGTAAAAGTACGTGGGACTAAACCGTTTTTTTCGTAAATCCGATCGATTGTAAAAAATAATAAACGTACGGAATAAATACGCGCCGGGAAACGTACGTACCAGCCGGTGTATTTTTATTAAGACAAATATTCCGGTAATAAATTACGCGCCTCGCGACTTATTTAACGCGACGCGCGCGCGAAATTATTCGGACCCCGGGAACGTTCGCCGCGTCACGCCATAAAGGGAAAATAACGGGCAAACAACGTGTCATTTCGGCGCGCGCGTTTTCAGAGGGTAACATTAATAATATGTAAAGCGGAAAAAAAAACAGAACGTTCGCCGCCGCGAGGTTTACCGAAATAAAAAAGCGATTTTTATTCATAGTTTTAACAAGTTTTATGATAAACGAAATAACGTATATTTGTTTAAACTGCCCTCGCGCGAACCACTTCGGCGACAATAAACATACGCGCGTATTTTCATACGTTTTTTGCGCGTGTTTTTTTTTTTTTAGCCGCTCTTCGGACGTCGCGTTATTGTCCTTATTTATTTATTTTCGCGCGCTTTACGTACAGTATCCGATAGTTTAGTGCCTTCGAGCAATCGATATTACGTCCAAACGCCCCGCCGTTCGGTTTGCGAAAAAACGTAAAAAAACGAAACGTTTCGTACCGGCGAACGATCACAAGCGATTACAAGCAACACATATAGCGAAATTCAATCGGGAAAAAACGTCTTTGTCCCGGTTTCTAAACGTAATTATTCTTATTATTATTACGATTTCGTAACGGTCGAGCCGCGGAAAATAATTTATTAATTAAAAACCGCCGACCTCGATAGTAATGATAATTATTATAATTGTCGCTATTATTCGGCGGAAGGGGGGGAGGGCGATGGACGAGGGAGGTACGGTACCGGGGGAAATTCGACCGCGCTTGTTTCGGTTAGGTGTGGCCCGATCGGGGTGAACGTACGGTCACGGTCGGACAACAGTGTCGTTCGTTTAATTACGGGATCTCGTATATATTGATATTGTTTCGTATTCGTTCGAGGTTCCGTTTTGCCGCGCGTCCGCCGGCGGCTCGGGATAACTCGTATTTGTACTTACCCGCTCCGAGTCGATAGGCTAATGTTCACGGGATTAACCGCCGCGGTCGTTCGCTACGTTTTTCCGCTCGGCGACCGTACGCGCGGGTCGACGATCGCTATTTTCGAGACTGGGACCGCGTACGTTAATTGGTTTTACCGATCGAGCGCGAACGTGTTTATTCGTTATCGTTCGCGTCATCCTTAGCGCGTTCGTATTTTACGAAACATCCGAACGGGCGGTCCGTCGCCTCGCCTTGCCGAATCGTGACGAACGGCGTAACCATTGGGAAGAACGATGCCGTGTACGGAAAAACCAAACCGATCCGTCGGAATACGACGTAGATTGATTGTACGAACGACGCGAACGTACGGATGGCTGAGAGGAATGGGAACGACATTTTTTTTTCCGAATAGATAAAAGGCGTTTCCGCGTCCCGTGCAATATGGATTAGAGAAAATCACTAGTCGGTAAATACCCCGGGCGCCTCGGTAATAATTTCGTCCCGCCGTTATTATTATTAGAACGCGGGATTATCGCGCGATTACGTAATCGAAATTGAATTTGGACGTTACCGCGGCGCGCGGCGACCGTACGCGCGGGGACGTGTCGCGCAACAGGGTCGTTGTCAATTACGCCCTTCTGGCGTCCCGACGTAAAACGAATAAAAGTAAAGATGACTCAGCCGGCGGAAACGATGTATTCGCGTAAAACGTCGGCGGCCCGTTCCGCGGACGAGTGGGAAGCAAAAATACTACGCGGATCACCGAACAAATGCGTACGTCCGGTGACGTATCGTTTCGGGGTACGAGGACGAACGGACACGTGAATCGGCCGAAACACCGCGGTCGGCGAACGTAGACGGACGCGAGCGTTGCGGAAACGAAATACGTATTCCGTTCGCGGGAAACCCGCACCGGCGCGTGTGTACAACAACGAATTCCGTGCGAACCGCGGCGGAACGTTCGGACAACGTTTGCAATTAAAACGGCGCGCGCTAACACATCCCCCCGGATCGACACTCCTCGTCTTTCGCGCCGACAACGATATATTCGGGTGGCGAACGCTCGTTCTGGAAGAACCCACCGGTTTTCGTCGGACAAACGGACCACGTTCGCGAAACTCTCAACGCCGACCGACCGACCGAAATTCCCGACGACGTTACGCTCTCCCGCGTACGTTATTGCTCGTCGTATTCGGATAGTCTCCCCCCCAAAAAAAAAAAAAACCCGTGGTCTCGTGACAATGAATCCGATCCGTTACACAATTTGTAAAGATTTTTCGTTTCGAATCGAAAGAGCGTTTTCAAATTTTGAACGAACGACCGCGGTCGTTACGGACGTACGGTATTTCTGTTATCCACAACGCGAATCGTACGGGAAGTGCGCCGAGTTCCGCCCAAAATCCGACGCCGGATACGTTCGCGACGATTTCTCCCGAAATGTACGAACGCGTACGACGAACCGGTTTTCGACGTACGTACCCGGGGACTCGACGTGTTCTCGCGCTCGATATTTTCGATAATAATACGGCTGACGCGTACGAACAGCCCCAATGATCGTTCGGAGAAGGGCCAATGGCCGTGCACGCGTATTATGTGTTCGGAGCGAGTACGGAGAGGTCGACAAGTTCGACACGCGATATATTGGTTACGGAGCGGAAAATTAAATAGGAAAAAAACGGCCGAGGAGCGGTGAAAGAAACGTCGAACAAATTTCGTCCGAACCGGCGGGCGCGTTTTATTTATTCGAAGCGCGCCGACGATAAATTAAAACGGGAACGGACACCCGAAAGGTGTTAAAAAAGAAAAAAAATCGCTCGTCAGCGCGTTCGACGAGAATCACTTGTACGTATACAAGAATCACTACCGCCGACTATATATATAATGTATATATGTATAAAAAAAAAACCCCCCCGAAAAAAATCCGAACTTTTTTTTTTATTATTGTGCCGGGAACTTCGGCGGGACTTTTATCCGCGGGCGAAAAATTCCGAATAAAAACCCAGACGCTTTCGTTTCGGTAACGAAAAGGAGGGCTATTATTTTTCGTCGATTCCTTCGCGAGTATAACGAGAGAAATTTACCAGGATCTCAGGGACGTTTACGTTATTTTTGTTTTTTTATTTTCTTGTTTCGTTTTTTCGCACTTTCTTATTTTTCGGTCGTACACCGCGCACGCCGCGCGGAACGTGGAGGGCGGGGGAGAGGGAAAGTCGCGTCCCTTAAAAACCGACGAGCAACGTTAATATTAATAAAGCCGTATGATTGACGCGCGACGAAAAACGTTTTTCGACTAACGGCGTTTAATTTCGCATGGCGGTCCCGCCGACGTGTCCCGGTCGCGGTCGAATCCAATTAAAACGTCAAAAATGTTCATTAAAAATTTACCGCCGTCGCCGTAATTCGCGCGCCCATTCGGCGGAATTTCGACGGTAATTCGACGGCGGGACACGACGAGATCGCGTCGGGCCGTATTAAATTTTAATCGGAGATTACGTCACGCGCTCACCCGCTCCGGAATCGGCACATCGGTCACGCGTATTTGTGCGGCTCGGTAAACGCTATAGACGCTGTCATTATTATTATTATTATTATTATTATTATTATTATTATTATTATTATTATTATCGTTATTATTATTATTATCGCCGTCGTCGTAGGGGAACCGCGAGACGAACTCCCTAATTGCCGGCATATTTAACGACGGAGGAATGTGTGGTAGGCCCACGCGACCGCGCTCCGTTTTCGGTATTTATTTTCGAAATACGGAAAATGCGCTATCCACTATCAGTGCGTGTTTACATCGTTTTAGAGTCCACGCGACGTAAACGAAGGTTTCGGGAAAACGGCGGGACCGTCGCGTCCTTCCGGTGTCCAATCGTCGTTCGTTTCGAACCGAAAATGATGGAACGATTTGTAGAACGGGCGACGAGCCACTTACGTACAATTTTTTTTTCGTATTTTCACTGTTGAAACGACGCCGTATCGTACGCTTTTACACCTGACGACCGAAACTGTAATCCCGAAATACGTACGGCTTTTTGCTTTTTAAGAAAGCCCATTTTATTTCTATTTCAAAACAATTAAACATAACGTACGACTTTACCGCCGATTTATTAACTCGATTCCGCGTGAATCGCGCCTTCGATTTCTAAAGTATAATCGACATTTACGTTCGTATTGTGAACGCACGAATCTCTACGAACGATCAAATTCGAAATTGTATTGAACATTCTCTAGGTCGCGTCGGTCGCTAAAAAGAAAAATTGATTTTTACCAGAAACGTTCGTATTTTAAACGAGGCTGCGCGCAAGAAAAACCCGCCCCGCCCAATTTACAATTAATGAACAGACGATTTTCGCTATAATTCGTAATAACTTGAACGAAATTCGTAAAAAATTTCAAAATAATTACCTTTAAAACGTTTAAAAAAAATACGTACGCCTCTATTGTACGCGTGAAAAACGAGATTGTCAGGGTACGCTCGTAACATCGAATTTATACGAACGTTTTCATAAAAATAACGTTAGTATATCATTCGCTGCAAAACGAAAAAAAAACGCGCGTAATATATATATATACGAAACGCTAAATTAATATTCTCGGAAAGTTTCATTAAAAAGAATTAAAACGCTTATATCGCGTTTAGGAATTAAAAGGAAAACCGCTCGTTTTTTACGGTACGACGAAGTCTGAACCCTACGAACGATTTAAAACTTTAATTGTCGACGAGAAGGCGTTGTTCGGAATCGCGTTCAATATCGAGGTAATCTAAATTTTCTTTTGTTCTCGCGTTCGAACGACCGCCGTCGTAATATAAAAAAAAAAATGATGGAAACGAAAATGCGTGTTTGAACAATATTAACGATATATACGTATAATCTTTTTTCGAAACGCTTCAAATTTCCGTTGTATTTTTATTAACACGTACGCGGTACGTATTTGTTTTCAACCGTCCCGCGATTGTCTTAGATCGAAAATACCGAGCTTCGGTACACGTAGTAACGTTCGTATGATACCGTATCGTATAGACGCGGGCGTGTGTACGTTTCGTTAAAAATCTCGTTAATTTCGCGAAAATTGCGTATCGGCGCGACCGCTAATACAAAATACGCGAATTCGTCCGTTAACGAAGAAAAATCGTCGACGTAATTAGCGCACGTATCGAGTGACGTATACGGGCGGGTTCTTGTGGAAGACAACGTCCTCCGCCCTCCCCATTCCCGGGCACAAACGCGCCGTCTCCTAAACGTTAACGCGTATCGCGATTACAATATTCATAATTGACGACGTGCCCGAACCCTTTTGGGAACGAAATGGGGCCGAATATCGCGTAAGCCTTTAACCGCCGCTTAGACGTCAAAAGGCTTTGAAATATTATTCGAAAATTGCCGAACGACTACTAAACGAATCGTCGGCTAGCGTGGCGGGTCCGTCATACATGTCTTCGATCACCGTATTATTCTGGTGATTATAGGCCGACGTGGCGGTGTAATTCTTATAAAAACGAAAATGTCCGTAAAAAAAAAAACACAAAACGTAAATACGCGAACGAACGAGAATTCTTATTGCGTCTGTAGTAAAGTTACGCGGTTTTAGGCGAGTATTTCCTCGAATATACCTTATGTCGCCTTCAAATTTCGTTTTTAAAAACGTTCGCGACTATTGTAAATAAATATAGTTTTACCGTACGAAACAATTTTACGCGACACCTGTTCGATACGAACGGAACACGTTTTCGCATAGCGTCGAAAAAAATCGGAAACACATTTTACCCGTCGTATTACCGATCGAAATGCGAACGAACGAATATGTTCGCGATTTCAACTCGTCGCGACGCAAGGATTTCGCTTAATAACCGCGTTCGCGGGCGTTTCCCGTTTTGCGAAACGAGGGACTACACCGAACGATCTAGCGCTCCTCACATTCCCCTTCGCCGAAACGCATTTACATAAACAGCTAGCGAAATCCCGTTCACCGTCGAACGTCTTGAACGTTTCGAAAGTGATTTCGGTTTTTTATTTATCCGTCCGTATATTGGGAAGCGGGCGAGCCCGTTTTCGTAAAACGAACCATTTTCGCGGTTATAGGAGGCCGCGTAAACCCGTCGGAGAGCTTCTACCGGAAACGTTATTCGGCGAACAAAACCGCTACACCTTTCCGCCGTCCAAATGGGAAAACGTGACCAAGGGGACGACGCTGTGTCATCCGCGGTACGCCCGCCGAGGCCCGCGCAAACGTGTTTAGTCGAACGGGCACAACGTGCGGCCGCCCGTGCACGCATCGACGTCGTCTCGACACGTGTCTAGCCCACGTCGTTCTACGCCAATGAACTAAAAAAACCCGAACCTTCCGAGTTCCGACGTGCTTATTACATTGTCACCGTTGGTTCCGCCCGTCGTTGCCCGCTTCGCGCATTCATCCCCTTCCGGTACCCGATCGCGTTTGGTCGCCATTATTTACGGACCGTTCTTTTTTTTACCCGAAACGATAGCTCGGAAACACTCTCCCGCCCGGTACAATGTCGCCACGCGAAATACGAAATCGTCGTCGTTGGCCCGATAATATAAGCGGCGTTTGAAGTTCGCCGATCCGTCGTCCAATCGACCGCGACCAAAATGGCTTATCGAATTTGTCGAGGTTTTCGCGTCGTCGCCGGTCGACCGTTTTTCGTTTTTCATTTTCGGCCAACGCCGCCGGCAAAATCGAACGTCGACCGGATAATCGAAACGCAAATTCGGAACGGGAACACCGGATACGGTTAGAACGCGTATGGCTTTTAAAACGTCGTTTTACCCCGAAAATTCTCCGCCCCGTAGGCTACGTACCGATAATTTTCGTCCAGCGTACTCGTCGCTTGTATAAAACGTCATTATTATTATTGCCGCGGTTATCGTCGGTGTTTTTTGTTTTTTTTCGTTTCGCCGTTGACGTATTAAAGTTATTATGACGTATGGCGTTTTCGCCGTACGATAAATCATAATATTGTCGTCGTTCGTCGTATTTTCTATATTTCGTGTATTCACCTCGGCGGCGTTCACCGGAACGACGAACGCGTAAACGCGTAACGACCTCGTTATCGTTTTGCCCCGCCCGAAGTATAGTATCATTTCGCTTTTTCTCGTATTACGTACCAACGGCATACCGGCCGCCCGTGTTCGATTATCGATCAAGCCCTCCTACCCGTCCGTATTTTCGCCGCCGGCGCAACGGCGTCCGCGCTCGAAACGCCAAATTCCGATAACCAACCGTTCCCAACGACCGTGTTCGTGGTCCTAACCAGGACCGTGTACCGCGGAAATCCGCGGCGTTTGCGACGTTTTTTTCGGTTACGCGACGTCACTCGGTACTCGTCATCCCGCCGATACGTTTACCCGCGACGACGACCGTATTTCGGCCGTTCGAACGTCGGGCGCGAATACGAACCGACGAAAACCGGACGTACTCGTTTTCGGGTTCGTAACGCGTCCGTACGCGAACCGCTGTTTGGACACCCGGAGTTGAGAATAGGTCGCTCTCGTCAACCAAACCGCCCGACTGTACCTACGGATTAACACGCGATCGAATTAACAACGGACGACGGGCGCTGGCCCGGCGGTTTTCGCGTAGAGAATTTGGCGATCCGACGCGTGGGAGTTCGTTAAATTTATTAGTATCGACGGGCGCGCGTGGCTCCGAGTGAATAACGAACGTCCGGTAACGGTCGCGTAGCCGACCGGACCACACGCGCGAACTTCGGTGATTTTTCATCGTTCGATGCGCCCAATTACGTCGTTCCCGTAATTCGCGTCGGCCGCCGCTACGAACGGTCGGGTAAACTTCACTACTTTTGGCGATAAATCGTCCGAGTTGACGATATTATCGCGGCCCGTTACGCTCCCGTTTTCGCCGATTATAGCTTTAGGTTGGAAAGTCACGCGTCCGTCCGTATTTCTCATTTGCCAGTTCATAAATCGCGTAATCTACGAATACCGGTTGCGCAGTTCCCGTGAACGGAGGCCGTTATCGCGGTATTCAATTCGATTTATTTAGTGGCGAACGGGGTCGGGATGAACAAGACGTACGTTACGCACGCGCTCAATACGACGTTCACGGGATACGATAAGACTTCGAAACAGTTTATCTCCGCGTATTATATAACTCACGAGTGCGTGCGCTTAAATATTTTTCGTTTAACACAACGCGCCGCGCGCGCGCGTTTTATTAAGCCTGAATGCTCTATTATGTTACGGTAAAATATTCGGGAGGAAAACCGTACGTAACGGTAACTTAAAACTTTGGGCCGGGAATAAGTTTCGTTTTATTCGAAAGTTTTCGGTTGTTTATACTTTATGATTTACGCATGTGTGTATACCGCGAACGAAAAACAAAATCGACGAACGCGTTTTCGTCACGTGTACGTTTTCGGTCACGGTTGTTGTACGTTGATAGAAAATCGTGCTCCGAGTTCGACCGATTAGCGAGTAAATAAACGAAAACGAATCGTCTGGAAACGGGCTGGCGAAACTGCGATCAGGAAAACGAACGATACGGCGATAATGAAAAACTTGGTGTCGATGAAAATCGAACGGACGACGCGGCGAAACGAATTCGGTACAATCGAGACCGTTAGTTCAAACGCGACGGGTTTTTAAAAACGGCCGGCGAACGTACACGTTTTTCTCGGGCGACCGTCGCGTTCCGAGATAATCGGTCGGGAACGCGTTTTGCGTAATCAATTCGCGTTATCGTCGTCCGTTTCACTGCACGTCGAATTCGGAAACCGAATCGTGTCGTCGTCGCGGACGTTCATTTCGGTGGCTAGTTGACCGTAGCAGAACTCGGCGCGCCGTATCCCGAACGAATCGCCCGGTTTTCCATTTCTCTGTCCGTTTCCGCGAAAGTACTTTAATCGCGAATTTTTAAACGTTCGTCGCCCCGGTCCCCTTCTTGATAATGCTATAGCCGCCGCCGCCGCCGCCGAACAACTGTCCCGGAAATTCTACGCTCGGCCGTCGCGGTATTTTCATTATACCGAAAACCGTGGAGGATCGTGACGGGAATGAAATTCGACGAGCGCGAATTTCTCCGTAAATTACGAACGGCCGCCGAACGACAGATCGTCGCAATAACGTCGACCTTCTGGAATGAAAAGAGCGAAAATAAAATAATACTCGTCGAACGAATGGCCGCTCAAGCGCGGGCAACCCCCCCGAGTCCATAACGGACCATTTTCGAACCGTAATTTCCTATCTTCCGCCGAAAACGCGTTCTATTCGCCACTGGCCGCCGATTCCGTTCGCCGCGTCAGTGACAACGCGCGAATTACTCGGACGCCCGCCATTGTTGTTCGTGTTCCGTACGTCGGGTTTATTATCGCGGTCCTTTACGCGTAATTCGAAATCATATCGAACAATTCCCGTTTTCGGGAATGGTTCGTGTATTTACCGTTACCGGTATCGCGTACGAAACCGACCTTTTCCGCGCGTTATCCCGTTTCAAATATTCGTTTTACCCGAACTAAATCGGTTTTTTCTCGCGTGGCCCCGATCTAATGTCCCTCCTATATTCGTTTCGTTATTCGCGTCCGAAGTACTAACGTACAGTGTCAACGAGTTCGTACGTTCGAAATGAAAACGTCCAAATTCGGTTTAATATCGGCTAGACGAAAACTGTTCCCCTTCGCCACGTAGTCGACAAAACGGATCGATTAGACGAATTTCGTTTCCCTCTCCCGGTGATTTTCGCCACTAATCGACGTATATTGTTTCGTCACGTTCCAGACGAACGGCGTGTATTCGAACGTGTATTCATCGTGCGCGGGACGAGACGTCTAACCGTCGGCGTCGAATACGTCTCCCGTTGTTATTATTATTATAAGTCGCGCGCGTTAATAAGCCGATTTGCTTTTTCCCTCGTCGAATCCCGCGCGACCGTCGATCCGGATTCAAATTTGACGATTCGAAAACAAATACTCTATCCATTGTAACGCGTAAGTCGTTCGGTACGTTTCTTAACGCGAACGCGGTCGGGCGTGTAAAGAAGGTGTATATATATATATAACTCAGGGAGTTCGTAAAAACCTAAAACACCGGTTCGTTTTACTACTCGTCGATTTTATATTATCGCTGGTACTTCTCGTGCGGATGATGGAGACGGGCGGCGATTAAACGATGTAGAACGTGCGCAAATTACACGCGATCGTCAGATTGCGTACGAATTTTTCCGGAAAACCGGATAAATTAACGCGTCGAATTTAGAAAACCGAAAATAACGAAAATTTCGAACACTCTGTGTGTGTGTGTGTGTCTCGAACGCGGGATGAATACGCGTTGCCCAATCGATCAGGAGATACGGCGAACTAATATTTAAATAATTTACGAGCGAGACTAACCGACGACGAAAATCGACGAACCGACGATAAGTTATTTACATTCGGTTTCCATCGCTCAAAGTCGTATCCATAAACGTTCGGGAGACGAAAAACGGGGCGAGACGCGTCTCTTCGTCGCTTTTGTTTTTCGGGGTTTTCGTCGCGCGGCGATATTGCGTTTCCGACCGAACGTCATTTATAAAACGCGCGTACGTATATATATATATATATGTGTGTGTGTACGTAACAGTTTATACGGCCGCTGTCTACGACGATTGTTGTACGCAATTCGCGCGGCGTTCGTCGCCGATTTATCGCGCCGTTCACGGTTTCTCGGACGGCCACATTCCGCGGCAAATGTTAGATACGTCGGACCTCCGCAATGTCGTCGCCGATCCCGTTACAAATTATAATTAAACGTCGGGCACACGTGGACGGATAACGTACGGTTATTGCGGCGAAAAAATACGAAAAAACCGATTGCCGGGCCCGATATATACGAAATAATAATATTTATATATATATATACGTTTATAAGGACGTATGCGCGCGCGCGCGCGTGTTTAATATACCGCGACGAAACGGAGTCGCGACGGAGCCGAACGGGGACAATATGTTGTATAATAAAATTTTTCGGGGCAGGGGAGGGGATGGCGAAAAAAAATCGATCTCTCCCTTCACACCGTCCTAAGGACCAGCGACGCGACGGCGATCCCGATGGCTCGATGCCAGGACGTTTTGCCAACAATATCGGTGTGTGAGCTTGTACGCGTACAGTAATTCAAGCGCGTCCGTGTGTGTATGTGTGTGTGTGTGTGTGTGTGTGTGTGCGGGTACATACGATATCGCGAATAAATATACGCGAATGGTCGATTTATGGGGGG
>JAIPRN010002653.1:0-28207 GCA_025469175.1 Geopemphigus sp. TES_GeoC_2020 | reverse complement strand
CGTCTGATTATAATAAAATGTCTGATTTTTCTGAAAAAACCCTCAAATCTCCCGTAATCGTGCTACTAATTTCCCTCTATTTG
This sequence comes from Geopemphigus sp. TES_GeoC_2020, assembly GCA_025469175.1. Lineage (NCBI taxonomy): Eukaryota > Metazoa > Arthropoda > Insecta > Hemiptera > Aphididae > Geopemphigus > Geopemphigus sp. TES_GeoC_2020. The sequence continues at coordinate 28,124 of JAIPRN010002653.1, read as the reverse complement.
GCAGATGGAAATCGCCAAAATATTCCGAAAAACCATTTTATCGTTTTTCGTTGGTCTCGTACGAAAATACAGTAACACCGATAAAATCATCAGCCAGAAAAAATGTGTCCGCGGTCGGCCACTAATGCATATAAAAGGAATACGTGTAACTAAGCATATCGAAGTCGGCGGAGTCCGAAAGTATTACGACCTTATTAATTCGAGAAACGTCGCGCCGCTCGAGTAAATAAAACGCGCGGACAATCCAATCTTCTTTCGCCGTTGTCCACGCAATCGATTGTTATTCCTTCGCGCGTTTTTTCTTAATAAAAGCCCTCACATGTACATATATCTTATAAATTACACGTCTTCTTTCTCTTTCTCTCTCTTTCTCTTCGTCATCGCCGAGGACGAATATAATGTGCGCGGCGATGGCGGTACGCCGATAAACAATATACGCGCGTACGCGATTAACCTTGCGAAATGTTTTTGTTTTTTCGGTTTCTGTTCTTTTTTTGTCGTTGTTTAAAATATAAAAATGTATTTACGATACGCGACCGAGACCTAACCTCGTGTACGGCATTATTATAATATTTATAATACCCGATTACGTATTCCCTCGACATGCACGAAATTCACACGTTCGTTTTTCGAGTATTTTTTATTATTATATTATTATATTATATATTTTATTTTTTATTAATATTTATTATTATTTCTCTTTCCGTTTCGACTATTTTTACGTTTGAATTACGTATACTATAATTACTTGTTTACTGTATTTATATTCTCGTCGTAGAATATCATTCGTAAAAAAATAAATATCGAAAAAATGTTTACAAATTAGGAATTATTTGAAAAATAAAAACAAATTTTCCACCGGCCTACAGTCATCCTTTTTATCGTCGTATTATAACGGCTTACGATATAAATTGAATTTTTTCCACGCGTATATTTAATAATATATAAAAACTGTAGTCGCGCGTTTAGTACAAAAAACAAAAACTGCCTCTCGGGAAATACTCATACGCCTCGTAGAAGTATCGGAATACGATAATTTTTATTATTATACGAACAAGGCTTTCTATTCTCAAAATTCGGTGTTGCTATAAGCGTCTAATCAATGCCGAATAACGATATTCTTTAAACGTATCTTTCCGGGCGTTGTTTCGACGTTTGATCGAAAATCGAAATCCGAAGAGACCGTGAAATTCCTCCATTGCCGAACGACAAACTATGATCGAAATCCGAGTGTCGCGCGAGGCACAAAAGTAATTCCACTTCTTTCTCGTTGAAACGGCGCAATTCCCGATCAAATTGCCTATATTTTACTTCTCAATAAACGGCCTATTTCGACGCGTTTACGTCAAATCTACTACCTGTACCCTCTTTCCTTAATCGAAAATTAAATACAAAAAAAAACTCCGTTTTTCGACAATATACAAACTACGAAACCACCGACATTGATGTAACAGCACATTGGAGGAAAAATGCCTGGATAGCTGAGCCACACGACACCCGTGTTTTATAAAATTTAGACGAGGCCGTAAATGGACCGAAATATCTGCGGAGTTTTATTCTCTTTTATTTATAATTGCTAAAGTTAATTCGCGTTGTCCATAAAGGAACCACCTATATTTATAATATATTAATACGCGTTATTATTTTAAATACGAGTATACGAAATAAAATAATTTCAAATACAAACTGTTTTTCCCGTATTACAAAACGGTCGTTCACGTCTTTTGGGTCGATATAGATTCGTCTACTATGAACACTAATAAATACAACGCACGTGGAACGCTATTTGGCGATTGAAGTTCCGTAAATAGTTATTTCGCTCATTTCGCGGTAGACAGGTACGGAAGAGCGTTGTATAGTATTAACAAGACCACAGATGTATATATTTCACGATTTACGTAGACATTAAATAATAACGTAAATATCCATCGCGTACGAACTAACCGTACGCGCGGAAATACAATAATAAAAACGATAGGTACGCGCTGTAGACAATTAACGGCCGCGAGATTTGTGGAATTATTCGATCGGCGTACTGTAATTAAAATAATTTCGATTAGGGGAAGGGTTGATTGGTGGCCTCGGTCACACATGTACACCTAAGTACGCGCGTAAAATACAATAAAATCGTGACGTAAAACGCGCGGTATAATTTTCCTCCCTCTTCCTTCCCTATATATATATATACACCAGGGCGGTGACTTGATTTATCGCGATTAACTATACATTACGCTGTACATATTCTGGCAAAATCGCACGTATACGTAAACGACGACTATATATATATATATATATGTATAAAAGTTGTGGGTGGGGAGGTTTGTTGGTGTACGAGCGTTCGAGTAGTGAAAAGGGGTGATGAATATGAATTTCAAACTCGGATTCATCGCGTTCCGCGGTCGCAAAAAGCGCATATTATACAGGGAAACGTATGTGTATGTGTGTGCAATATATATATATATATCCATAAATACTATACAACGTATGTGCACGTATACTACACACACACACTGCAGCGGTATATAGACGGATCCGAGGGCGGGAAGGTCGAGCGGGTTAAGCCAATTACAATACAAATACTATACGCGTACGTGTATATATTCGTCGACGCTCTCTCCGACCTATCGGCGGTGCAACGACGACTTGTATTGTACGCCGGTACTGGATTATTATTATTATTTAATAAACGAATTCTATAGTGTACCCGCCGCGTGCTGATAAACTTGGTCGTATAAATACGAGAAATATTTGGCAAATAAATCGTATGTTGTTGGACCGTTATACGCGCATGTAGACACGTAATATATATATACCGCGTAAAAAGCTCGCAGTCATTCTCACGTATTACGTTCGTCGCGCCATCCAACGGGTTCGCCGATGTCGTTTTTACCTTTGGCGGCACGGCACGTTCAATCGGAGGGACGACGCCGTCCCTAACGCTAAAATTTTTTCGAGATTTTTCGATACCATACGGATTTCGTCGTTTTGTTTTTCGATTTGTTCGCGTGTTCCCGACGAGGAGAATAAACGGTTCGTTTTCTATGTTTTACTTTCGAAACTTTATTAGCTCGCGTTATAACAATACTCGTTAAGATACAATATTCGCAACAGGTCGAACCCGTCTCCGCCGTGCATATACGAGTAATACGCGTATTATTATTATTATTATTATTATAAGGCGCGAGCGTTCGGGGATTATCGTGACTCGGGCAATGCCGGCGGGGCAAGGCACCAGGGATGGACGACTAGGAGGAGGTGGACAGGGTTAAGGGTGAGATTTCAAAGGATTCTGCCGCGGTACAGTGGCCCGTTGTTGTCGTAATAATCGTAATAATAACAACAACGGCGATAATAACGGTGCGCACACACGTGCGTGTATATATATATATATACATGTATGCGCATATATATAAACTGGTGTATAAAACGTGTGTGTGTGTAGACACGCGCGCAAGGACGAGGGCGCGAATAGAGAGAAAAAGAAAAAAGGATAATAGGACGTCTCGGGTAGTGTGTGTATGCACACATACGGCCCTTTGCAAAATCTCTCTCGGCCACGATGCCGCGGACGAAATAATAATTACTAAGCTCGTCCGGGTAATTCGAGAACGCCAGTCCGTTTATATATATATCGTAATATTATCGTCGTATTATGAACGCGCCTACTGTACGTACATATTGAATAATAATATAGAACGTATTCGCGTTTACTACACACACACATATGTATACACGGGCGTATACTTTTGTATTACGAAAACGGACAATTATTTTCGTTATTGTTATCGCGCGTGTGTACGTATAAGTATATATCGACGGACTTGGGGCCGTCGTCGGCGAGGAAGACTCGCAAAACGCGCGCGTATATGTGCCTATATACACGCGCGCGCATATATACTTACGAACACATACCAATCAATCTCGTTTTATCTCACTCTCCCGTGAGTCCTACGCACACACGTACATTCATTGTTTTCGTCCGCCGCCGCCACCGCCTGTCCGTGCGGGCAATTACGCGCGAAACAATGATTGACGTATGAATCGCCTCGATCGAACGAAACGCGTTTTTCATCCGTCCGTACACACGCACGCACACAAACGCGTGTACGCTATATTGCCGCCGCCGACGATGGACGAAATACGCGTTTAGGTGGATCTACGCGTATTATATTTCGTCGCGCCCGATCGATCTCCGACCAGATCGGTCTTAATCGATTTATCGCGCGCGCATATAAACACTACGCGACATTCATATACGACAACGTTCGTTCGTTGGTTTTTTGTCGCTAATAAACGCGTGTACGATTTATTTTTCCGAGACGGGGAAAAAAACGCCGCTTATGCGGGCCATTATTTTTTTGCGTGACGCCAACTATTATCGAATTTCCGAAACGTTATACAGTCACTGTTCCGGACTGTTGTCCCCAGATAAAAATTGTTTCTATATGCACGGAAGATTCGGGATCTCCCGTGGGGGAGTTATAACAGGTGATACGGTAAACTAACCAAATGCGGGTACTCACGATCGAAGCCCATTTTTCGTGTTCGTGGCCGTACTTTCCAAGGAATAAACGCGTTGCGATCAAGACGTGATCAAGAGGGTTGACGATGTGGATAGACGAACAATTTGTTAAATACGGTTAACTCGCTGTACGTCTACGCTTATAATAAATATCCGTAGATACATTTAGCGCACATACGCGAAACGGACGCTTCGACCGGTTTATATTTTACGACAAACTACTCATCGGCTGTTTCAGTGGCAAAGGTTTTTTATTTATATTTTCAACCGTCCGACGTAAAACGTATTATTCATAGCGCGACAATGTACGAACCAACGTCGGCGATATAAATCCGTTACGTGCATTTACGGAATCGGGATGACGGATCGACTTTCGGTAGGAAAAATAAAAATTAAACGAAAGAAGTAATTTAACGGGAGCGCAGTGGCAACAAAAGGCGTCCTCCGGGGCTCCGTCCGCTGAGGGGCTCCGGCGATATTAATCCGTCCGAATGTTCGTTATCTTTCGGGTTTTCCGCGGTGAGAAAAATCTCAACGAAATTGGAATTGCTTCCTCCCGCCGGGGTGGTCGTCCCGATAAAAATGGGAAACAATCAAAACCGACGGCGGGTATGAGCTTAAACACCGCCGATCATCGTAATCCGGCTCTTATGCCTCTCGCGCGGCTTATAAACCGAAGATACTGCGTAGAATGCTCAGCGAGAGAGATTGAGTGAGCGAACACGCCACCACCGAGGCGGCAGTCAGCGCAAAGTTGACTAAATCGAAAAGTCCGAAAATATTAATTTTTTTCCGTATCTCCGACGAGCCGTATCGTACTTGTGGACACAATGTACGGTACCGGTCTAAATAACGATTTTACGCGTTACACTCGTTTCGTTTACTTTTTATTTTAAGAAATGGCCACGCGACTCGAATATATTCCCTTTACTGTCGTTCGATCGATGTTTAACGCACTTCATTTTATGACGACGAAACGTTTTATTCTCGGTCAACTTGACATTAAATTGCTTTTGTTTCGTCGAATACCATACCAATAAGCGTGAAATTAGAAAACAACTTAAAATAAGTTCTAAGGGAAAATAATTTATATCGTACGACACAATCACGAAATGCGCACAAAGTACACAAAACGGTAGTACGAATTGTTTAAACGTGGTATTTGGTTAGGAATAATTATATTAGTTATTAATTTTTATAAATATTATTAGTAATTATATTATAATAATTATAAAAGTCGAACCTAAAACGATTTATATAGCGATCGCTATAGATTTTCTTAAAGGTATATAACTACGTCGATTGCCGTGTTGGGGAACTCGTTTGTCCGGAACGTCATTCGCACGAATCACGTACCAAATTTCGACTTATCCGATGGTCAATTTCGTTCAACGCCATCTTAAAAAATCAAACAAGTGTACGAGTGGAAAATTCCCGGGTTTGTTAATATGACTTTTTCACCTACTAATCGAGAAAATATTCGTTTGGGACGAAAACGAAACGATCAATTAAATCGCTTACAACATTTATCGACGAACGACAATTTGGTACGGCGCGTTTCGATTACAATCAACCGGATTTCCCCCGTTCGGAATCGTTGTCCCTTTGGTGTCGCGATCACTGTGAATATTTTGAGTCTACGGGAACGCTTCAAACACCGTGTTATTATAGACCGTACAGAAAATCGAAAACCAAACGTATTTTGCGCGCAGATAGTTTTCGAAAGGTACATAAAAATATTTCGGCTTTCGTTCAATGAAAGGGGGGTGAGCGTTTCCACTGGATCCATAACCGACGTGAATTGGAATGGACGCGAGTGACGATCGGTGACATTTTTTTAAGTTCGCCGTTAGACACTCGTCGGCGGTGTACGCCGCAATGACCACGAAAGGGTTAAATATAATTTAACCAGCGCCATACATGTATAGACTCGGTCTAATGTCGTGGTCACGGAAAAGGACATGGAATTGTTCTTATATACGTATATATGGGTATGTATCGGAAATTTATAACTGACGCGTCGATTACACTCGGCCGCGAATAGTTTACAAAGTCCGATATTTGTTTTCGTGTTTGGCACGTTCGCGGGACTGTGCGGCAGGTGAACGAATCGACCGTACTCGTATAGAATAAACGGTTAGTAAAATCAATAAGTTCTCGGAATTTATTTATAGCGAAAATAAATCGTTTCCATTACGAATCCTCTGATGATTCGAATCGAAAGTACACGTCATTTACTATGCGTAAATTGTATTTTATTAACAATATATTGACGATATAATCTCACTGCTCCGATAGGTCGTTAGACATAACCGCGGGACAACAATCCGTAGGTTTAATCGTTAAAACTACGTTAACAGCGCGTTATAACTGTTATCGCGGCTGTAAATGTCTGGTAAAATGTCGCGATTCGAACAACGAGACAACGCGAAAAATTTAGTTTCGAATACGGAAATACCGCTCGACCGTGTCGGCGTTGTAAACTATAGTGAAGAATTGACAAAAAACGGTCGTCCGACGTTAACGTTCTGGAAATGAGTCGCTCGGTGGGGCGTTCGCTCGAAATTTGTTTTTACCTAACCGAAAATAATCTAGAAAATGTCTACAACTTTTCTAGTTGACGAGCGTTTAACGCGGTTTTCCATCGATTACAGTTGGTTATCGTTACACGAACGACCGGTTGCCGGAAAACCGTAATTATCTAGAACGGAGGACGTACGCTTGTAACTGTACTCTCGACGAAACGCGAAAACGAATCGTAGTGGTCGTACACCGGACAGGCAAGTAAGGTTTAATAGACGTGAGCGATTTATTTCGCGGTCCTACGCGAAAAACGAACGGGCCTCCGACGCGTGTGCCGGTGATTGAAGGCACGCGCGTAATTTAACGGAAAACGAGTGCACGCGCCGCGGGTTCCCGGACGAATTCGCGAAAGTTTCCGGCCGCGTGTTTCTCGCGCAACCCTAGCGCACCTACCACTACCATCCCGCCACTAAGCGAACATCAAGTACGCATTTTTTCGTTCACCACGACCGTCGCAAACTTACGTGTACCCCGCCCGCTAGTATTTACGTATCGGGCGATGGTGACGGGCGAAATAATCGACTTACACATCGCGCGCGATTCATTAACGACGATAATACGTACATAATTAACGTAAAGGTATTTCACGGACTGCTTCTTTCCGCACCCGTCGTCGATTAGGTTTATTATATATATATATATATCGTTCCACGACAAAGTCCGTACGTATTATGTACGTGTATATCACCGTACGTATAATCGAGTTTTTCATCGTAAGAGCTCCGCGACCGATGAGAAATCGTTGTCGTCACCGGCGCGGACTTTTGGGAATTCGTGAAACTATTTCGATTAAGGATTATATACGGTCGGTTTCGCGACTACCCTATACAATCCATCGGTCCGCGCGTTTTCGCCGCGAATCACGCGTAACACGTAAAAATCGTCGACCACCCTCCGCCGGCCCCAAGAAGCCCGCGATATTCCTACGCATGCGGCCGAGCAACGTGGTCGTCTTGTTTTGACAGTGCGAGGCCGTATCGAGTGCACTACTCCCCCTCACCCGGTAATAGACTCGCGCCGACGAGCGCCCGTACAAGCGGTTCGTCTATTCGGACGCTCGTGTTTCCCGAATTGCGGTCGAATTTACGTCGATAATAATCCGTCGCGTTTCCGTGGACTACGGCCTCTGTGGCGTATTTTAATCGACGATACATTTATCCAAATCGACGTCGATTACTTCGACATTTTTTTCATGAACGATAAACACGCTGATTGACCGTCGGACCGAACGCGTTGAAAAGGAGTCCGTGTCGAAAACTAACGTAAGATTTAATTATTTCGTACAACCGTGGAACGCCAACGCATAATATATATATTCCGAATACTTATCGATTCGCCCGTATATATCACGCATAAGTACACCGTGGCTCCGATAACGTAACGACAATTTGTTTGTCGTGTTCGCGTGACATCCGTAGACACGTAAAATGGTCGTTTTTATGTAATCGCCGCGTGCCGTACTCTTCGTCGACCGTTGCGGTGGTCGCGGCGCGTGACGACTTCCAATAAACTCGCGAAGCCGGCACGTAATCCGCGTATCGCTCCAGAGTCCCGAGCTCCGAGAAACGCACACAGTTCAGGGGTCGGTCACTGATAACGGACGATTTTTAAACCGTCGTAATTTACGCGATTTTTAGTGTATAGGACCGAGAAAAATACGTTGTACTTACACCCGTTGTTTTTTTGTTCTTTTATTTACGTCTGCCGGACGACGTACGGTTTTATATTTTTGTCGTCGACGGTTTCTTGAGATCATTCGCCGATGTATTTTTTGTTTGATATACACTTTGGACATCGCCATAAATATGGAATTGTTAATAACGTGCCGTGTCATACTACACTATCGCTTTACCAAAAGAAATAAAAAACCTCTCATAACGAGGCCATAGATCGACAACAACATTTGCCCAGTTACCCAGTTCTATTAGTCTTTGTCTATATTTATACATTTCACCCGATGCCGAAGGAACGAAACGTCGTTTATCGTCCATAACGTCGTAAATCGAGTGTGCGGGAATTTCCGTTATCGACTTCGGAAAATTATAGGGCGAAATTAACGTATTTTTTACAGTCACTTTTTTGACCGCGAACTGATTCTTAACAAATTTATAAAATCACTCAAGAATTAGCTGCGTCTATCCTCGTCGCCTCATTCTGTTGACTAACGAACAACTCGGATTTCCCATATTTCTCACCGTATCACTTAGGAATGTTCTTTCAGGCCACAAAACCCAAAAGTCCCAAAATTATTCACCCGAGAACGAATTCCGTTACAATTCGGTATGTTTTCTGCCATCAGTTAATACCAAATCTTTATGTTGCGCAACAAGCTACGATGAACGGCCGATTTGGTATTAATTTTCTTTTTGACCGTGAATGCTTCTACCTTCTACGTTCCAACAAGATACGCGTTTACTAATTAGAAATTAGTCGAGTTTCTCTTTAATACAAATTTACCGCGTAATACCGCCCTTTTTAGTTTTATGTACTCAGCGTAGGCAATGGCTTAAATATATGTATGTGTGTGCACGCGCGCACTCTTGGCAAGAGTGGGAATGAGTGGTAAAAAGAGATGGACACCTGGGGATTTGTTCCGGTGTATAGACGAGGAAGTGCGCCGAATCTATAGGACACCACGTCGGCGGCGACGGCGGTACACCGTGTACGACATATTTATATATATATATATATACAGTAGCGTAAACGTGTGTAATCCGACTCAAGTATTTGACGCATATACAATACACGCACTCGAGGCATATATATTATTTATATACGTATTTTAAGCGTATATATTTAGAGTATGGCACGGAGACTCCGTGTAATCATGATTCGGTCTCGGATTTACTTTAGCGTATATATTATATACGTATACAAAATTATATATATACATACACACACATACACACTTTACATGTCTTTGACTATTCGTTAATATCGAATTTAAAAAATATATACTAGAAACGAAATTCGGTATGCATAACTCGATTATAATATATATATTTAATCGACGCGACGTCGCGCCGTTTTTGACCGTATAATATCCGTAACGAAACGGCGCACGAGCCGTCCATTTCACCCGCACGTTTATACACGGTAGATATGTGTGTATGTGTGTATGTGTGTGTGTGTGCGCGCGCGCAGATCGACGACCGAAAACGAAAGAATAATCGAATTTTTTTCTTATATTTTCTCGAGAGTGTGCTTGACAACAGACTATATTGTGCAACCCCTCACTAGAAATATCTTCCGTCCACTTCTCCCGTTTTGAATAACCGTTACGTGGGTTACAAAGACGATTACCGAAATTCGGAATCCGTGACGTACCGGTCTCTATATATTTGAGCGCACATCCATCGTAATCGTGTTATAGAAATAGTAACACTGTGATGATTTTTTTTAGACGGGAAAAATAAATCGTCAATTTTTGTAAAAACAATACGCGTTCACAATACGGTTTTAACGTTACGTTATTGTTTTATGTAATTATGTTATAAGGCGTAATTACGGAATTAATAATATGACAAAACCATTCTATAACACATAAAAACTTGACACATTGTATAGGCGTCGTAAAATAATTTTCGCACTTAAATATATATTACGTGTAGTTGCTTACATTTAGATTTAAAACACTATAATCATTTACATTGAACGTCACCTGAAAAAGCGACGTACAATTCACGTGTATTTCAGTCTAGGAAAGAAAACGATTAGCATTATACGGAGGATGTATCGCCGATTCGGTGTTTTCACGAAGGGAGTTTACTTCGTAAAATCTGAAACGTCAACGTGCCAAACACCAATCTTTATTTTTTTCAATAATCGGACCATTTTATATTTAAACACGCACATACACACACACACGCATAAACATTCGATAAATAAATTATATAGATACGACATATCATGGACTTCGGAAAATGCCCGGAGACGCGAAAGTATTTTGACCATATGAGAGAATATGTCTGAGAAATTATTTGTATATACGTCGGACGAAAAATTATAATAAATTCAACTCGAGCGTCGTATTGTGCACGTATATCTACCGCGGTGTACATAGAATAGAAATTCGTATCGTCGGAATCGCAGGGATGGTAAAAAGTAGAAGCAGTGTATGTGTAGTAAATAACGCGTCCCGATAGTGACGATACAGGGTCTGTGATATAAAACGAAAAACATATATAAATATAGAACTACGGAATTGAACACGGTATAAAATAAAATACGGGAAAAAAAACGTTATTGAATATACGTCATAGTAGTGTATTTCACTCGGAAAAGCATGAGTGCGCTACACGAATCGGGCGAAAAAAAAAGAAACAAATAATAATAAAAACGAGTATAGGCATTTTTATTATCTAAAAAAAAACTGAAAGATTGAACACGATGTATATATATTATTATTATTATGTACCGAGGGGTATACATACACACGCGCTAGAGCACGCATGTCTATATATAAATATACATTACGCGAGTGCGTGTGTGTATATAATATATAAAGCGAGAGAGATTTCCTTTTCATATGACCGCCGCCGCCGTCGTCGTTGTCGCGGTCGCGGTCGTCAATATGGGATAAAACGGGCCAACGGCTTTTTAACCATTCCGTTTGTGTGTGTCGATCGGTCGGTCGGTCGGTCGGTCGGCCGGCGCGCGCGGAACGGCTGAGTAAGCAATACGGCGGCGGTAGCGGTCGAATTGAATATCAGAGGGCCGACGGCGGAATGGGAGAGAAAAAGAGAACCCCAGTAGGTGGGTACTTGCCGTAAATATTCACGAAAAGCTTTCCGTCGTTATACACGCGTGACCGTTATACACGGAACGCGAAATACTATTTTTATATATCAACTAAAACTATTGCTCTGTGTGTGTGTGTGTGTGTGTATGTGTGTGTGTATGCGCGTACGCGTGAGAAGAGTAATTTTGTTTGATGGAAACCGTAATTTCACGACGTTACTTGAATGGAATTGAGCCTGTGTACCAGTATTAGGTTCCGTTTTATAAACGATTCATTTGCGTATCTAACATCGTCAAATATATTTAGATATTGCCATATATATATATATATATATTGAGAAACGAAAATAATAAACCACGTGATTGCTGTTAAACGAATACCGCTCCCGCGAAAACATGAACGCGTTCGAACTCGAAATACTGTAGAATTGGTTCGTTTAACGTATCATTAAATTCGAGCGAACCGAAATAACATTGCGTGGCCGTGGGCCTAATTGTTTTATAATTGAGCCCGACAATATTCGGTTAACTATATTCTAATACAAAAATTGAACGAGTTCCATAAAAAAAGCGTATACATACGTGTAAAACAATCGCCTTATAAATGAAAAATTCCGAAAATCGCTCGAAGTAGCGGTAAAAAATGTTTAGTGAAATTGTGTTCATATGAGCTAAACGTAGCGTTTCGCGAAAAAAACAAAAAACAATACGAAAAAATCAACGACACGAAAACGACGAAATTAATTCGGAAATAACTATGGGACACGGCGAAAAACGAATTATTCTATAAATTCCCGCGCGCAATTTCGAAGAACAAATCGAACGAAACCGGAGCGTCTTGTACTTTTATCGCCGTGAAATAAAAAAACGAAACAAATAGGCGAAAAGTACCGCCCGACTAGTCGTCGCAGTCCGAGACTGTACGGCCCGGACGACATGTAACAATAGGGACTGTACAAACGTCGCGGACAGATCGTGACAATCGTCGGCAGACGAAACGACGGCTGTTGCTCGGATGCCACGTAATCATTTCGATTTCCGGTCGCAGTTATGACCGCGCTTGTACACCGTTAAGGCAGCGGATCCGAAGTGCACGGGACCGACCCCTCCATAAAGGGAATGATTCCTGTAAAACGGCATCGCCGAAATTATTATTATATTACCCGAGCGTGTATATATATATATGGGGGAAAAGTCCGAAGTAATCGACAAATGTTGTATAGAGAAAAGACGAGGTGTGTGTGTGTGTACGGGAAAAACTACCGAAGGCGAAGAATCGCAATCGTACATTCACATACACACACACACACACATATATATATATATATATATATATACGTATACGTTGGTACATACCACACCGACACCGATTACCGAAGATGCTACGGTCTTTATTTTTGATGATGAACAAGAGAACCGCGCGCACCGTCGGTGCCCTCTAATGTGTAACGCGGGACTAATAACCGAAGTCCGCGCTATTTATATATATACACGTCGGGCGCTGTGTCGATACAGGTGGGATTACTCCGCGATGATTGCCCATCAATGTTTTCCCGTTCCTCCCTTCGACTACGCGCCAGTCAGCCATCACGCTCGGCGATGTCCAAGTTCTTATAACGTGCGTGCACATGAACAAGTGTGTGTGTATATGTGTGTGTGTACGAAGGTGTCTGTACGTCAAAAATTTCTGCTCAGCGATCCCTCGATAACATTTATTATTACGATACGTATTGGAGAACACATTTTGTATTTTCGTACGCGTGACATTTACGGAAACTTAGGGGTGACGTTGTGCCGCGAAATGGCCATACGCATTGTCGTATAAATTCGATACGAAAAGATGGAAACGGCGACTATCGACACTGTGAGGAACCTTCCTCAGCCCTTCCCCGTACTTGTTCACGAATATCGGAAGACTTTCAATTATTTACGCGCGACAAAAATCCGCGGCCGTAACATATTCGAAATGAGCTTTATTCAATGATGTCTATCGCGATGACCGGAAGAATTATAATCGACTGGTGCACCACAAAATAGGTTCCGGGCGAATCGTACAATAATCGCGAATATCATTCACGACTCGAACGAATTATGTATTTGGAATTTATTATGGACGAATTCAACGAACGACCGCACGTGGCGAACCGGCTTTTCGTGTAGCTTCTTTCGCACACCCTCCGCGTTTTATTTTCCTAGACATTGGCGACGACGACGACGACGACGACGACGACAACGAACACCAATAGGGATGGATGGACGGCCGAATGAGTGGCGGCGGCGGCAGTTCTAGAAGAATCAACGTTACGCCAACGCCGATAATACGAAAAACCGTTTATAAATAACGCGACGGAGCGAATAAATTACGGTCATTACGCAGCATACTCGTACGGTCGGTACACACACACACATAACGTTCCGCGCAGGTAATATATATTTTATACAAGGGAGGGATGTAGGGGACGGTAGTGTACACGTACCATACGCGAAAAACACGCCGGCGGCTTCTCCTCACTCGCGAAACAGCGGCGGGAAAAGGTGAATATATGTGGGGGGGAGTCCGCCGTATATCGATGCCGGTTATTTTAATGACCCGAATGAATTACTCGGGTAATTATTCGTCCCGCCTTCTCGGTTGCGCGCAGCGTCCGCCGCGACACGGCAGGAACGCACGTCATTGAGGAACGCGCACGCGCGCGCGCGTGCGTGTGTGTATGTGTGTGCGTGTGTGTGGAGAAAGAGAGAGAGTACCGTAACGAACGTACCGTGGCGGACGACGGATCGAGAGAAAAGACGAAACGCGCGGGTAAAGGGTTATAATGGCCGGTGGTGGCGGCGGTCGTTTAGAGTAAAGTTTCGGCGTTTTAAGACCCGCGTTACCCTCCCCGCGACCGCTCGACCCTTTCCCCGGGGCGATATATTTGCTGCCGCACCACGCGTCCGCGATCGCGGGTCGAGTTAAATTAATTGCGCGACGTTTGGCGGGTGCGGCGGCGGCGCGTGGATAACACGGGTCCGGGATACATTATTTTATAAGCGACTTTTGAATGGAATAACTTTAGTTTATATAATATATTACGTAGCGCGAACCATACGTATATACATATATAAGCGTTCCCGAAAGAGATATAAAGGTATAGTTATATACAGAGAAGGAGAGAGAGAGAACGAGAAATTATTGTACCGAAAAATAAATAAGCAGGCGCTTATTTTATTTTTTATAAATTATACGTTCAAATACGAGGTTCGCGGGAAGTGGGTGGAAGCACTGAAATAAAATTATAGGATCGTTCGTAATTTATTTACTACGAAAATCGTACGTTTTACACTTCCAATAAAAATGTGCGGTTCGTCGTTGGCCGAATACTTTCACGAAGACGTCGGTGAGCCCTTATTTTCGCGCTATTCTTTAACGTTAATTTAAAAAAAAATTCGCGCTTTTAATTATAAGTTAAATTCCCTTTTTAAATCCAACGTCCCGAGTTAAAAAGAAATAACGTAAAAAACTCGTCGCTCAGGCTTCACACAACCTGCACGACGCGTATCGAAACGTTATTCAAAGTAATTTTAATAATAACGTTAAATTATTATCGACGTTAGATTTAACGGAAAATGGTCTGGAAACGAATAGACGTACACAGCCCGTACAACGGGCGTATTGCGGCGGAGGGATATCATTATGTTTTATATACGGCCGGGAAAGATATTAGCTAAAGGAATAAAATAAAAATCGCAATAAAAAAGCCACGACGATATTATTATTATCATCGTCGTTGTCGTCATTTTTTTCTCATCTCCTTCATCTACCGTATAGTATTTTATATTTTTTCATCTATATTAATGTTACAGAACGAGATATATACCTACGCGAAGCAGCACGCGAGATTAAAGTTTTTGCGGAGGAGATTCCTTCCGGCAATAAAACTCGAATAAAGTATGAAAATATTAGGTATATAGCTATTGTTGTATACACACACACATTTGTATGTGTGTGTGTGTGTGTGTGTGTGTGTGTGTGTGTGTGCGCGGGTGGTTGTACTTAGGGGTTTTTTTTGTACTCTTGTATACATTTATGCGTATTTATATTATTCCCATTGAGTCTCGCCTTTCTCTTTTCCTCGCTCAGCGTACTTGCGTAGAAATATAAAAAAATTATACGACACCGGTGAATGGTGACCATGGTAATGTAAGGACTCGCGATGACCGACAATTAAAAATGTTTATGCACAATAATTTACTCGGATGTATTTTTAAACAAAATAGGGAAATGACGTTACGCGAAATTCCTTTCGCAATAACGATCGGATTTAATTACGAATTCATTTCTCGTCAGACTGGAAACTATAACGAAAATACCGAACAACATGTATTCCTATACAAATTCTTTCGACCCGACTTGCGTTTACGACGCCATTTATCGACTAAATCACAAAGGCTGTACCGAAAAAACTCCGTACGCCGCTATCCAATAATCGCGTCGACGCGTTATTATTCGCTTTTTATACGTTTGGCGAACGTTCCGTTCGGCGATTCTTTTTAAAATTCATTGTAATCGTATTCACCCCGCTGAATCGTTCGTTAAAAATTAAGCGCACGAAGCAAGCAAATCGCGTACGTTCGTAAATTTCCGTTATTTTTTAAATTTGTTGAATATCGGACGTATTTTAACGTTAAAGAAATAGTAAATATTATTAAATTATTAAATATTATCTTTTTTTTTTAGTTGGCTAAATAGGTCGTTCTCATAACTCTGTTCGATTCTGAGATTAAACAAATGTCCATACCGCGTAGCACCGTTTCGATACTTAAGCGATTTTCAATGACGATCATATAATATTACGGGACGGCGTGTATTATATTATCGCAATTCCTATACTAGTGTTCTGTTTTCGATTCGAAATCAGCGTTTAAAAATGTAAATTATACCTGTATCGTAATTATACGTGTACAATATTCGATCGTACGACATAAGAAAAATAAAATTATTGTTTGCGACACGGCGTCATTTAAAATGCGCGTGCAACACGAAAATTAGCCTTTTCGGTTGTCGCTGTCGTTGAAATAAATATTTTTCATTTTCGTTTCGCGCTTAACTGACGGATCTATACGACGATGAACGTTTCCAAAATACGAAAATCGTAAGTTTCGAACGACAATGTGTTGGCGTTGCGTGATTTCGCGTTGTCGTTTAGTTAATCGACGATATTTAAAAGTCTTAACCTCCACCCTTATAATTCCGTATATGTCGTTCCTACATGAAGGCAATTTACCGATAAGTTTTTATCTCGTAAAAAAGTCGCGTTTTACGCGAAATATAAATAAAAGTGATTTTTATTTACAATTTTGCTATATTTATCGCGTTATTATATTTGTATTTTTATGATCACCACTCACCATGTACGTGTGTATATATATACACACACACACACACACACATCCACGATAAAACGAGAATCGATATATCGACGTGCGCAATAACTGCAGGAAAAGAGGGAAAAATGATTAAATGATTCGGCGATAAAATAGTTTTCAATAGACGTAATTTCCCAGTGTACGACGAAAAGCGCGTGTTTTTATGTTTTTGTATTTTACGGTACGAGAATACCAAATATATCTGTTTTTTCACCGACGGGCGTATGATTTCGTACTTTTTTCACGTATTGTTATGAATAATTTAGGCGTTCGTATAAATACGGGTAAATTGTAAAATAATAATTTATCGAGTTGAGTTGCTCGTATATTGAAAATCGAGTCGACGAAATTCTAAACTTTACGAACTAAGTCGAACGGAAAATTATTACCTTTAGTTTCGAAAAAAGTTTTTTACGGCGGAAATGTGCTTCGCTTTATTATTTAGTATAATGTTGGGATATGTAATTAAATATTCGTTTCGATTTCGTTTTAGTTCTGTATAAACAATTACGTATCCGATTTAAATCCCAATGTTTTCTATTAACGACTCTTTTGGTATATATTACGTACTTATTTAAAATGTTTAAAAGGAGGGTTTGTATCGAATCATTTTTTCATAAAATGTCGAATATTTAATTTTAGAATTTCTTCGAATTTTTTCTTCGTAAGAAGTAAATTTTAATTCGTTTTTGATTTAGATGAACATCGTCGTATTATAGTACGGAAACAAACTAATTATTCCACACATAGCTTAAAAATAAATCGGGTTATATTAAATTATCTCGTCGCGTATATAATTAACTAAACTTACTTAGGACAACAATAAACAACAAAAATGTACGTTAGTTTTTTCCACATTTTTTTTTAAAAAAATTTTTGAATAAAATACGTCCGTCGGAAAACACGATAGCAGTATTCGAAGTTGTAATTCTTTCTGAAATAATGTTTGCTGGATAATTGATTAACATGTGCGAAGCTGATGCAGGCCATTTGGTTTGTTACGAAAAAATAAAAATGAAAACGAATTAAACTCGAAAAAGGGTTTTTTCTCCTATATATACGTATATTTCCAATCGATTTTCCCAAGCTCTGCCACAGCATAATCGGACGCCATGTTAAATATATATTTATTATATATTTTTTCGTATTAATGCGATTAATCGTACCGATTGTCCGTCGTTGTGTAACAAGTGCTCTTGTTCGAGGATATAAAAAATCGACTTACAGCCAACGGCCGGGTCAAAGACTAGTCACTTTTAACGATCGTTTTTTATACATTTTTTTTTAAAAAACAACGTAGGAAATTTACACGCGTGTGTGCCGTCCGATTTCTTTCGATGAATACATACGTGTATGTCAGGCCACCGTTCATTTACGTATCGATCGGTGTTGCGTTGCGCAATCAGAAACACCGAACGAACGATCCTCTACACGTCTACTGGCGGCGGTTTAATGAAAACCGCGACACACACGGACCTGTTAGATTTACGGATTTCGCGCACGCCGGAAAGCGAACCGGGGAGGACAATTCGCCGAGCTATAGGACGTGCGTGTACCGCTCGTTCTTATCGTCCATAAACGCGCGACACACCAACGAGGAAACGGCGTACCGAAAATCGCGCGACTAATACAATAAATTCGACGATGGCGAGACCGTTTCCGTAACATAATAATAACTCGAGCACGTAAAACGGAGGAGGGCGCGTTTTTTTTTTCAAAATTAAAAATATTTATCCGCGTGTTTCAGCGCGGCAACGACGTCGGCGTTTATCGTCAACCGATCGAACCAAACGACGCGTATCGTAAAAAGGCGCGACACGACGACACCGCGGAGCGATTTGCCGCGGCGTTGGGGACATACGGCGTCTACATTGACCGCCGACGCCACACGGCCGCGCTAACGAGATATTGTGCGGGCGCGCGTTTATTATATACGTAATACTGTCGGTGCGTACGAACTTCGGTTTGGGTCGCGTAGCTTTGCTAACCTGCCTGGCGAAACGGGGAGCTATTATCCGTGGGCGGTCCGCGGGGTTCCCGTAATAACTGGGAATTAATTAACGGGCGCCGACCGTGATTACGTTTCGGCGGACGGCAATAATTGTTTTCGGGGGGGGGGGTCGGTGGCGGTTATTATGACGCGATTACGACTTGATGAATGTGCGTTCGTTAACAACTACAAGTACGGTATAATTGATCGCCGGCCCGAGAGACCGACGACGGGTCGCCGGCGAGACGTGTGCGTATGTCGCGCGTGTACCCGACCCGAGGACGGGCCTGCATTTCGGTGAGGGAAGCGAACAAATTGTCTTTTCCACGGTGCCGACCGACGGGAATTCGAAAAGTGTTTCGCTCGGACGTCCCGTGTCCGAGTCGGTGGGATCTCGGTCGGGCTCGACTACGGTATGTTCGACTTGTATACGTATCCCGTTATCGAAACCCGCGTCGGGCTCAACGAATTTGTTTTTAACGCGTCGTTTCGATATGACGAAATTACGAAAATTCCTATCGACCACGATCGACGACCAAATTCGTTCCAAAACGTACGATATTATTAGAACTAGCCAGTAAAACGAGACCGGGGTATCGTATAAATGTTGGTCGGGACGATATCAGTACCGTACGGCCACCCTTCGGCACACGATTGTTCGTCCCTGCGCCGAACAACGTCATAATATTGTGTAACCACCGCGTAGTAACAATATAGCAGGTATCCCCACGGACGTGTGCGTACGCTCGCCCGTCGTAGATTTCACGCGATAAAATGTTCGTTTTGTTTTTTGTTTATCATAACGTTTTTAATTTATCGTCGTTATAATTGCGCGTATATATTGTATATATGTGTGTGTGTGTGTGTGTGGTTAATATAGTTAATCGCCGTCGAGCCGCCTTCACCGTTGCGATATGACCGGAAACGTTTGCGTGTCTTGCGTGGCTTTCGCTTTAGACCAAGCGACCCGTGAAATTATTACTCGTTTCCTGTCGTACATGCGCGCGCGCACGCTTGTGTGTGTGTGTCTACGATGACCAAGTAATATATTTTGTACGAATGTATTATAACAATACTCGAATCGCCTTATCTTATCAGTGACTTGGATCTGGAGAGTCGTCGGTTTTTTTGTGCCAGCGAGCTCGCGTAGGTCTGTGTGAACGTTTATAATCCGCCACACAGTACGCGTATTATGTATACGACGCGCCGCGATAATCGCGTAATCGTTATAACGTAATAATTATTATTCGAAATGCGCGCGCACTGTGGGGGCAAATATCGCCTGGACGTAAGTACCGGTCGTGGGTTGGGGAGGGAGGCACCGAAGGGCGGACTTTACGCTAACAAAAATCCTGACACTATAAAACGTCCAGGAACAGTACCATAGTCGCGCGTGTTCGACGGCAATAGTAATTACGCGGCCGTAATTATTCAATTACTTTAAACAGTGGCGGAATCACATGTTAAAAAATTGTCCTTGTCTGTTTACCAAAACCAAGGCGACATTAAATTATCGAAATATCCCGGCGAGTACGTGAATTATAGATGAGCGAAAGCGCTCAGATACGATATTCAATTATTTTTTCAAGTTGTACGTTTGCGTCGACGCGATCGACCGATTAACCTCCACCCCGCTTATCTTTTAAACCGTGACGATCAACCGATTCGGTACAAAACACTGTTTCGCCCCAACCCCGGGTACAGACGTTACAACGCACTGCGCTACATTACCAAGGGTTGAAACGATAAAATTAAGAAAGACCGGTATCGATGCGGGACTTTTTACGCAACTTTTAGTACCGATACTAAAATGGAAATCTTTTCCCCCTAATATGAAACGCTAAGATTCATAAAACGTCGATTTTCCTCTTTTAATCATTTTTCGGTTTGTATTGAAAACGATTTTCGAAATAACCAACTTGAACTGACATATAAGGTTTCGAAAGCCTGTAACACTTGCGATCGTGAAACGCTCAAAATTAGCGTTCCCTTAATCTTTATTTAAAAATAAACGGACTTCGTAGCATAATAATAATACGTGTGTCATTTGTATAATGTTGCATTCGACAACAAGGTAATATCTCTTTAGTCCACGATTAGTTTGAAACAGTGTCGATTGAAATTGATATGAAATTAAGGGAAAGAAAAAAAATTCGGATTTAAGTATTCGACGGCGACGAAACACCACCAATCACGCGTGAACACCGTACGCCGATATTTTTGCGCGGTCAATTTAGGCGCGAATTAGGTTAATAAAAGTAAACGGATTGGCCGACAAAACCGACGACGAAACACAATTGACCCGGTTGGCCGCCGCCCTGTGATTTGCGTTTATACGAGGGTAACACCCGAATGAATAATAAATCGTTGTAACGACGCGCGTAACTTATGTATTAAAATGATTTTACACTCCTTCGCGAAATCAACTCATTAATATATCTGTTATATTCGGCGGCGGTGGGGTTGATGAAGTGCTCCGGCGAGAGAAGTTTTCGCGGGACGCTGATGGAAATATCACAATCCGTCGACGGCGACGCCGCCGCCTCTTGTGATAAACACACACGCGCGCCCGCACACACGTACGTACGCACACACGCTTATACACACGCGAACATAACTACTTTGCAACAGATTTAAAGCTAACCCTCTCAATTATGCAAATGGTTTCGCCCATTTAAAGCGGCAGCCTTTGAATATCGCTGTTACCCCTATCCTCCCATCCGAAACCGCTTCCGCCGCCACTGTATACACACACACACACACAAACACACGTACGCGCGCCTACATATATTGTACATGTGTGTGTGTGTGTGTGTGTGTGTGTGTAGTATGTTAGATTAAAGTTTCGGTCCGGCGGAGGAGAGGAAACGCGACGCTGCCGTTGAGAAACGTTAAATTTCTAATTATACCAGCCGTATTATTATACAATGGTGGCGCATCGAAGGCGCGAGGGAAGTCGTGTGTATGCGTGTGGAGTTTATATAATAATATGAACACGAACACGAGCGACGCGCGCTTTCATACATGTACAAACATACACATACACGCGCATATACCTATCTACGTACGCTTGTGTGTGTTTTGATCCAAAACACAATCGTTAATAATGAAAATCGTCCGCGGACTCTTGAAAAGCTAATTTTTGGACGAAAATGTACCACTGTCGTGACGACGATGACGATGGCGATGTGTCAGTACGCTTAACTGCTCCCGAGAAAATTAATTATAATTCTCGTGCGATGCGAAAAGTATCGCTTACGTTGTTACCATCGAAATTATAAAAAAAAAAATGTTGTTTTCTTGTTCGGCATTTCATTTCGCGCGTTCCTTTATTCATTTTTTCACTATTTTCTTCCTCACTCCGATCAACGATTTCGTACGAATGATTTGATTTTTGGGGCCTACTTAATGTTTATTGAACCGGTTGAAAAAAAAAACGGTTTCTCCGATCGATACTGCGACAGCACATATTTCGGTGTATAGTGTTCGTAAGGGTTCGTTGTATATACGTACAATAATATTGCGATTAGGGAAACTATATCGATATTCGGATATGGGTTCATTTGTGCTCCACCCACCACGCGCTTGCGAAAATGCTTCCGTTCACACAATACACGCAACGTTAGAAATAAAATTTAAAAAAAAAACCTTATTTTCTTAATGTTACTTGAAAAATTTGAAACGTATGGTTAAATCAATTTAACTAGTAAATGACTTGACGGTATTCGTTTCTTTCCATTAAAAAGTTAAACGTTACTTATTAATTTTAATTCGTTTTTTTCCCCTGAGCGTGAAGACATTAATCGAAATCATTTAAGACCAGTATCGATCCCACACAACATAAACTAAAAACGTTCCGATCGCCGAGTGGTACGTGTGAAATTTCGTCGACTGCCAAATAACGTATAGGCTGAAAGTTAAAAAAAAATATTCCGATAATTCCTTCAAAGGTCCCAAAAATTCGTTGGAGCCGATTCAAACGATCGTACACAAACATTCCTGAGCTCTGAACGAAGGTCTCTACGTCAAATTCGGCGTTCGATAACGTATCGCGGTCGATAAAAGTCCGCGGTCTATACAAAAATCGCGGTATTTACGTACGAAACACACGAGCCGTCGATTTTATTTCATTTTCCACTCGCTACGTTTCGAGACGCGTTTATATAAATATATACGACGAGATTTATATTATGTTTAACAGTGACACGCGGTTATATACATTACACACAAACAAAACGGGCGTATAAGATGACAACGATAGCGTAGCGCGACAGACGAAAAAAAAATTGAATAAATCGTCGTCGACCGATATTATATTATATCGCGAACGCGTCGTATATACTACCACCCTTACTTATCCTTAAACACACACACACGCACATATATATATATATACTCACACATACACACACACACGAACGCGGACGTACGCAAGACTACGCCGACACGGGGGTACTTACGAAAATATTGAGTGACGGATATCAATAGTGTGTAAGTAAGTTATCGAAAAAAAAGGCAAAAAAAAGAGGGAAGCGGTATATATATTATATCCAGTGTGTCCCGCGGGACGTCGTGTACATAAGAGCTACTTTGTCGACGCGCCGCGGCGGATTCACATCGCCAGTCGATATTTTTCTATATACCTTTACAACCGATCCGACGCCTCCACCGCCGCCGCATTCACTCGACGAACTTCCACCGTCGAACACGCTTTTCTGCGTTTTCATATATATATATGTGTGTATATGTATGTGTATAAAACGTATATACATATAAACCTTAAGTATTTTTTATACACACACGACACGCGCGCCCGCGTACGGTGCCGTACGCATTATCGGTTATAAAAACCTACTCCTCTTTCTCGTCCGCGCGAAACGTCCGCCAAGTTTTCGTTAATACGTCCACGACGTCTTTTATATTACCGGCCGATGATATACCCGCGGTGACTTACGTATACTTTTTATCTCGATCCGTAAACTAGATTGAAAAGCAAATGTCTTCGGCCCATCGGGCGTAAACGCATATTTGATCTCCGTAACGTCCGCGGTCGCCGACGGAGTGTTATGGAACGGACGCGAAATGCATAGATCAAACGAACAGCGTACGTTTTTATGTATTACACTGCAGCCACGCGTTCGATAGATTTCTCCCCCAAAACCGACCGATTTACGAAGAAAAACGATATTCGCAATCGACGACGTATTTATTGATTTTATTTTCGTGTTAGTAGTGAGACGTTTTGGAAAATGCGTTTTTTTTTACGTACCGTATTTTTATATGCGTTCGGTAATGTATCGATTACACGCAATAATCGAATCGGAAGGAATCGATAGCTCTGGTGGCGTATGTGATAGACGAGATATCGAAAGCGAAATAAGAAATTACTTATTCTACGCTAATTATTCGTTTATTTTCGGTCAAAATGAACGAGTGAATATCTAGCATAAAATAGTCGAACGTCTTATCAATCAATAGGCGTTTGATTTCAAAGGGTTGTACTTGCGCGGTATGAGTCGTAATTTATTTTGAATTTTACGAACGAAAATAAAACGAATGACGAACACCTAAATGAAAACTGATATCGATCTACGCAATCCGCGTTATTTTCACCCGCGGCCAACTTACAGGTCGCCTGTTCCCCAGTAACTTCCCAGGATAATTTATCAGTTCTTTTCTTTAAACAAATCAGTTCGTTGATTTTCTAACCACGAGATGCCACATACAAGTGTATACAATATTTCACGACGTCGAATATAACTGTAAATATGTAAATAACAAACGCATTGAATTGATCCGCGATCCAACCATTTGTATACTTTTCTTCTATGCAATACAGACACGATCGATTTCCGAACACCTGACTTAAAAAATTGCTCCAGCTTAACGCCCCTTCATACAATATGTATATATTACGAATTACACGTAAAATCAATAATCATATATTGTATTATTTATGAGTCGTATCGCAGCGACTTCCCTATTCCCTATAGACATGCTTTTATCCCTTGGAAATCTAATTGTTATCCCTAATTTCTATATAACAGGCTTTACTTATATAACTTTTTTTTGTTCGGATCGCAAGACAAACTTTTAACACGAGTTTAGCCCATATGAGTATATATATATGAATGTGTGTATGGGCGTATACGCGCACACGCGTTTGTGTGTGTGTGTGTATAGAAAAACGAGAAAGCTTAAGAAAACGGACTGTTCTATATAATCCCGGCGATATTAATAATAGATTACAAATAATATTGGAATTTGCGTATAAATATACAACATATCTAATCTATTTTGGTCGATTGCCTCACAAACAGTAAAATAATAAAAAAAAACGACGGAACAGCCTTAAAAAAATGATCGCGTATCTCGTATCCAAACACACACAGACGCCTATATTACATATATTTATATAATTTCGACTAGTCACTATTCGGTATTGCCTATAAAGTCGACGCGAAATACGTAAGTATTATATATATGTATGGCGAAGTATAATGTTGCGCGTGAGTTTGCCTATATATATGTTCGATGTTCACTCCACTCTTTTCTGTGAAAGTGATTGATTATAAAAATGTGCGTGCGATTTTGGTGGCTGGCATATGCCGAGCTTCAATTTTATTAATGGCCATCCCGCTCTATATAACGCTCCGTGCACGTATATATACACACACACACACACACACACATATATATATATATATATATATATATATATAACAGACCAATAACTGCACTCTAACTTTTTGGTCATCTATTTTCCCGGTGTGTGTTCATGGTACGGAATATATTTCTCGCTAAACTTATATATATATATCCATTCGAATAATATATAACTGACACGTTTTAACTCTCGATAATATAAATTGTATAAATCGTGTAAAACGGGCGCTGCAAATATATTATATAAATAGATATACTATGTGTATGTGTGTGTGTGTGTGTGTGTGTGTGTGTGTGTGTTTGTGTGTGTGTGTGTGTATAACGATTTCATTAATCTCTTTTATATACGAGCACACTTGTGTGTGTGTCGAATATAATATAAATTAGATCGTGGTTTAAAAATGTACAATGAAACGCGAGCAATTCGTCTGTGTACAGATAAATTTATAAACAGTAATATACCTATTCGGTGAGCGGTCAAAAAGTTAATGCGATTATGTCATATTTCGATATTTTCATGTTTTGTTATATAAAAACGAAAATTAAATTTAAATAGCTTCATTTCCACATACAAGTAGTACACGTATGTCGATTTGACATGCAGAATAATATATCAATATTCCAGTGAATTCCATAAACAGGCGTCGAGTCGTTCGCCTATAATAATATTAATTAATTATGATCGTAATATTGAACTTGACAGTAAACCCAAAAAAATTTGTATAATATATATTTTATATTTTTTTTTGTAGTAACAAAGTCCACATTAATAGAGATTAGACCGTCGATCTAAGTACATTTACACCGACCGGATTCTGCAAAATCAGGTGTAGTCCTTATATTGTTATCGACTACGCCCACTTCAGAACGAGTAAAATAAATTGTACAATATTTTCGAAATAAGAATACTGCGTATATTATAGATAACATCATATATATATATATTCACGACTGCAGCAGTTGAAAGGGGAAATCTCGTAAAAATAAAACACGGAGTTCGATTGGACTTTATATAACAACGCTCGTGTTATACAAGCCAAGATGTTCTGCACGTGACTGCTACTGCAGTCTGCACCCTTATATTGCGTATAATTCACGGAGCGACCGGGGAAAATCGATAGCACGGCGAACGGCCGCTTTCGCGCGATTGATTAAACGGATTACATTGATGTTTCAAGGGTTAAAAAGCGTTGACCGGGTATTTAATAAAGATCTAATTGTTCTTGTTGGCCGAAACGGTATCAAAATGTTCGTCGTTAAATCCGAAGCCAACGAGTAATCCGCGACGTTCTTCTTCGTCTCACCGTGGTAACAAAAAAATGACCGTACCAATATCGATTTGTCATTGTACGGGCCATACGTCACGAGCACGAAGGCGCGAATCTAATTTTTAACTTAGGGTCACCGAACAGATTTCGGCGAGAAAGACCCGCGACACGGTTCACCACTGCGCACCCACTAAATACTACGACGAAAGTATTTTTCCTAATTTTACGCGACGTACTACACAGCTTATTAAATTAAAGTGAACTGACCATTGTTGTTGTCTTTTCCTACCTATATTCGATTTTCATTATCCACGAATTACAATGACAATTCGAATACGTCAAGGAGTATCCTTATTATTGACGTTAATAATCGGCTATTCGAAATGTTATTAACAAATTGAGTTCGTAAATGACAAGTACGTTAAGGTGATATCGGAATATTGATGGTAGAAGTTCATTACGAAGTTGTTGTCATTTAATATTTGGCGAGTGACCAATACAACGTACATGTGAGTGCGCGTGGTTGTCGAACAATATTGGCGGGGGAAAATGCGTTCTAAGGACACTCGTCAGATTTCCTCCCATTTATCGAAACACGTTGGTATTTCGACGTTTTTAAGAACAATAGCGCTTATATTCACAGCTTATAGGTAATATTGTTGTTTCGTTAGGCATTAACCTTCGTATTTTCTTCTCGATCTTTTTTTCGAAGAACAATCCCTCTTCTTATTTATTGTTTTTCTACACCGTATAGAGTCCCGATATTATTTATAATGTGCACTTTATATATGTATATATACACATGTATAAAGTTTATACAGAGATTTAAGGATTTTTCGGTTTTTTCGGTTTTTAGATATAGTTCTTCTTTTTTTTTTGATTAAATATCGATGGTTTGCAACGTCGCGGCTTATTTTTAGGTCGTTATAATAAAACAAAAATATCC
>JAIPRN010002652.1:0-28208 GCA_025469175.1 Geopemphigus sp. TES_GeoC_2020 | reverse complement strand
TGTGTGTGTGTCATGGATTTTCCAGGTTATACGAGTATTTTAGGATTACGCGACAATACCGCTAGAGGGCACAACTACTCCGTGACACGTCTATTTAAACAGCGAATGTAATGTAGAAATAGTACATTGGTCACGGTTACAAAAACGTATTATCTAAGATAACTTATCGAATTATACCATTTGGTTGATTCCTTGTTTTCGGTAAAGTTCATATTGCGGGTATTCCAACCATATTAGGAATCTTCCACGCCGTGTTCATTATAACCGATAGCGAAGACCATTAGGGACCTTGAAATATGTTCTTAACCGATTTATACGTTATAAGCGATATACGTACGCAATTTTCCCTATGACATTTCACGGGTCCGGGGAATCAGTACGTTATAACCGGTAACGTTATAAACGATTCGTAGTATACTTAGAATTTTGTCTTAGATTATTCGGGCGCTCCGGCTTCAATTCCGAAACGCGCCCAAAAACGCGTTCGATGATGCCATCTAAATAATAGCACCGTCAGGCGTATATTTTACGTTTACTTATTCGTGAATAACGGCGGAACGAAATAGATTACAACGCGTAATAATAAGCGCCGGCTGGTCGGGCAATCGGCGGTAAAATATGTGTACGTTATTTATTACGGAAATACCGTCGAGTAAGAACGTTTTCGGTAAATCGTTACGAGTTTACAGTCGTACAGTTTTAACGAGTTCGAATTAAAATGTTCGCGTAAATATCGAATTTAAGTAGGGCCGCCGTTGAAATGATCAAATCGGGCTATATTTAAAAACAAAAACCGTTTGAACGTAACGATTGCGCGTAATCTATTAATACGTCCGGACGACGATTTGTTTCGGTTAAATTCTCGTATCGTATTTGTTCAGAATGATAACGGCTAAAGTTTTGTATACGCGCGTGTGTCGTCTTATACCGAATAAATTATTACGTCCGTTATATACGTTCGGCGCGATTATTTATGAAAAAAAGAAACGTTCGGTATCAATTATCCGAAAAGTTTTTTAATAGACACGACGTACGACAATTCCCGTTAAACTTGAAACATAAAATTCATACACGAAAAACGGCCCGAACTTCTTTTCCGGCGATAAAACAAAAACGCGAAATTACGGAGTAAACTTTCGAAACTTAATTTATACCGGAAGATGGCAATAGAATCGTAAAAACGCCTAGTCGTACGGTATTCTTTTTATTCGGGCGAACGTTATCGGTCTCTCCGAGATCGTCCGCACAATGGCGAGCTTAAAATATGTCCGTGGCTTTTGTACACTGATAAATCGCCTCGGTTGTTACTCCGAATAGTACGCGTCAAGTAGTGTTGTAAAGAACGCCTTTTATTGCGTTACGCGGAGAAAATAATCCGTCCATCGCGCCTATAAGCTCGGTAACGTGTCTCGTGTGTTTATGTAAATCGTCCGTTTAGGTTCGTACATTTTTTTTGTTTCTTAAACGCGACGATTTATTAACGAACTCTTTATGTAGACTTTACCTACCGCGCAGCCGGTATACGCGGTTAAACGGCGTTCGTTTTTCGTTTAACGGGCGCGTGCGGCTTTCGTCCAAAAACAATTGGATAATTAAAAGGGCGTCGGAAAGTATTTTCGTTTTATCGATTGTTTGTCGGGTGACGACGTATTGGCTTTTATCGTTTAAAACAATCGTGTTATTCGGGAACGTCGACACGAGCAACCGTTTGTTTCATTTAATTACGGCGGACTAGTTTCCTAACGGAAACTAGCTTTTCGAAATTCGTTATCGATTAAGTCGTTTAAGTAGTAGCGTGAAAGTCGAACGGGAGAGGGATGGAAAATTACGGGGCGTAACGCGTTTAAATAAGAAACTCGGCGCTTCCCACCAATATTCGTCAATTATACGACGGAACGTCGTTAATATTCCACGTTTCGTTCCCCGTTACGATGGCCGCGTAATATTTTACACGAAACTGTTATTAGTTTGCCGATTTGGATAAAAGCCGACGTCGATTAACGTACGGTTGGTCGATATTCACGAGCATATGTATCAAACGTCGGAAACGTAGCCGAGAAAATAAATAAAAAGAAAATTAGTTCCGTTAAATCGTGTCGGACGTACGCGATTGTCACTTTGGTTGACGACAGCGGCAACCGCGGTATTGGTTCGAAAAAAAAATAAATAAAAACGAACGACGGTAATAGCTGGTGTAGCGGTCGCGTATCTTATACGTTCCGGTCGTTTTACAGCTGCCGTCGAACGTCGTTTCGCAAAATAGAACCGGCGAAATGGCCGAGCGAATCGTTCTAAAGGGTATTACTATAAAAACGAATCTTAGCCATTACGGCGAACCCGTTTTATTTTTCCACGAGTTCCCGTTAGACCGTAATGAGAAAACGTGTATTTTAGTATCCCGATATTGGATATTCACGAGCTAAATGAAAATGTTTGCGAAACAAGAGTTGGCTTTTTCGTTTCGTTCCCGTTGCCGGTAGCGCGACGGTCCGTTTTTTCGTTTCTATTTACGTTTTTCGAACGGCGACGTTGCCCGGACGTGAAGAGCAATAATTATTCGTCGGCCGCGTCGTCAACGACAATGTCCACACGACGTAACATCCGTAACGTTCCTCTTCGACGAACAAACGAAATATTCGGCGAAAAAAATGTTAGCCGACGTTCGGTCCGGTGGGTCTCGTCCTTAGCTCGGTAACGGTCCGCCATATCCAAATATCGAATCGTACGGTTTATTATTATTGTTTTTAAGAATTATTCACGGGCTTCGTTCCGATGTTTCAAAAATGTTTACTATATTCCGGATAAACGTGGTCGCGTTCATTGTATTCTTCACTCGAGTACCCCATGCATATAGAACGATACGATGTAACGCTAACAATTACGGGACGTACGTGTGTCGATAACGAAACGTTACGGATTTAGAAAAATTAATAAATATAATGGATTCGATAATACGTAACCGATTTTCGTTTGATCAACCGCCGTCGCTAAAACCGTCGTCATTTATTTACCCGCGCACGCGCTTTACATCATCGGCTTCATTTCGTGCGTCTCGGTAGAATCGAATTTTTTTTAAAAGCATTTCTCGTCGCGTACCTAACGTATCTTCGTACAAAAAAAAAAAACAAAACGACAGTATCGGACGATAATTGGACTCGTGATTAAGCGTATTTTCGTATCGTACATTTTGGGATAGGCGGATTAAAAATAGATTCTAGATTGATATTAAAAATTATTGGTTCGTATCGAATACAACGTGGTATATACCGGGGTACCGTAATAACACGAAAACGAAACTGTAAACGTGTATACAGTATACGTATATATATAAATACAATTATGTTTAATAAGAAAACGAAATTTTTCGCGCGGAATTTTCCCGTCGAATATTGATTATACCCGGTCGTGTTTCGCGTTAATAGATTAAACGTATACCGCGTTAAATACATTTATGAAAGCATTACGCAATCGACGATGGCCAATAAGCGTACGGTATTACGTCGTGTCGTTATTTTCAATTTGAAAGTAATAATCG
This sequence comes from Geopemphigus sp. TES_GeoC_2020, assembly GCA_025469175.1. Classification (NCBI taxonomy): domain Eukaryota; kingdom Metazoa; phylum Arthropoda; class Insecta; order Hemiptera; family Aphididae; genus Geopemphigus; species Geopemphigus sp. TES_GeoC_2020. The sequence goes on along the minus strand of JAIPRN010002652.1, from coordinate 24,673 downwards.
TTCGCCATTTCCAAAAATACGAGCTAAAACGTATGTACGGAGGTTTATGGCTGTTTCGTTTTTTAAACCGTACACGACGTGCTCGTCGTAATAAACACCGACGCCTTTAAGTAAAGTTCGAATACGGTTCGAGGGTCCGTACCTTCAAGTTGAAATTATCAATTGTGTCCGAACAAATCGTCTAAAATGTTTAAACGTTAGGTCGCGAAACGAACGCGCCGTTTTTGTGAACATTTCGAATATTGGACGCTCGAAATGGTACAAAGAGAACCGTTCGACGAACGTCTATTAACGACATTTATGGAGATGCTCGACGAAACAATCGCGAGCGCGCCAACTTTTACCAATTAAAACAACGTTTAACGTTTAGACGACGCGTCCAAGTACGGGTTGTTTACGCGCTGACTTCGTAAATTGTCGAATTTTTAACAACCGCCGTTCAAACAACGAACTTATTCACATCTCCGTGATTTACTTTGCCAACGATTTGTTTTTTTTTTTAAATTTACGTATAATTTCATTTTAATTCCGCTCGCGTTTACTCCGGTACGTAACGTAAATAAAATATGCCACGCGCTGTTTGTTTTCGACCCGAAACCAAATAGTTGTCAACATATAAGATAGGAAATTAAAACCTAGAACGTTTTAAATCTCGATAGTAATCGATGTCGTAAGTACGAAAAAAAAAGAAAATAAACGCCGTTCAACCGTATCGGAAGAACGTTAAATAATTTTACTACACTTTCGTTCAATTTGTACATAGTACGTTTAATCTACTATGTTTTATCGCCGTGGAGGAATCGTACTAGAGACACAAATTAATAATCGATATTTTAATCAATTACGATTTTCATCAATGTACATGATTAAGTTAGGACGTTTTTATCCTATCGTAAAATTGTGGAAAGCGAATATATTCGACGATATTGATCGATACTTAACGCCATCATTATCGATCGAATACCAACTCACGTGTTTTTATTTGATTTGAATTTCGTTCGGTACTAAATAATTATGATAATTAACCGTACAATTATTATTTACCCAGCGAGTTCATTTATGTAAATTATTTACTTATGAATATGTAGACGATATTATTTCTGATTATAATAGCCGGCCGATTTAATCGTTAACGTCAATATTGCTTTTTTATAATAAATAGAACGGTACATCATTTCGACTCGTCGTTATTTACGGAATATCGAATCGATTTATTTTACAACCGTTTGCTCGCGCCTCGTTTGGTGTTTGCTCGCGAACTATTCTATTCGTACGCTGGGACGCCATTGATTTGTAATACGCGTACGCGTCCAACCAAGACGACAAATCTTTTAAATACGCCTTCGTACGAAACCTTCGAAAATTTCAAGCGGCCATTTAGATGGTAGCTTATCAGTCAATGATGACCGAGACGGCACGTTCGAATAATTTAGCTACGATTTTGACAATTATTGCACGGTTACACGATTTTTTAGGTACAACGCAATTTCGCGTAACCTCCCCCCACACATTTCGTCGTTTTCGTTTCGAAACGGTAACGACTACTAAGGTTTTATTATACGGCGTTATACCGCCGGGCGTCTCGCTGGTTTCAAAATTTGAGAGGGGGGGTAAAAAGTGGAGTTTATTAGTTTTTTATTTTACGAGTAATATAGTTTATTCGTTAATTATAAGCGGACTCGTTCTTTTAAACACTTTCGGTACGTTATTTCGTCATTATACGTTATTAGTCCGCTGACGATAATTTGTTATTACTTATCATTTCATTAATTCCCGGCTACGTTTCGTCATTGAGCCTCTGCCGTTCAATTCTCGTCGTTACATAATATCCGGAATAGTAGCTCGTACGTTGTGTTATTTTATTTTAGGTTATTTTTCAAAAACACGTTAAATAATTAATACGTCAGATATTTCGTACACCGGTACCGCCGACGAATTATTAAGAACTCTTAAACGGTCGATAGTGAAAGCTATCCTGTGAGTCCCTGTGAGAGAATTGGTTTTTACATAAAACGACAATTAAAATTGTCCGTATTCGATAACGGGTAATTGGCGCGTTGCGCAACAATCGGCTAGGCTGTAAACGTCGATAAACCCGTCAGATTTGTTATGGCGTCCCGTTAATTAAAAAAGAGTCATTTAAATAAATTTAGGTCGATCTCGTATGTATTATCAATGAACGATAATTAGCGTCGTATGGTTGTGTACGCGTAACAATAAAAAATACGGCCACGTTTGTTTATGCCCTTTACAGAGCTGTACGTATTGAATTTTACGTACTCTATTATTAAATATTTGGAATTTTCCAAAAGGCCGGTGCATAGAATCAATTTTCAACGTACTCGAGAGATTTTTTAAAAATATTTATTACGCAAAATAGATCGGTAATTGGCTTATATTTAAATTATACGAAAAGCGTTTGTCAATCTGTAATGATTATGTAACGAACAATACGTACGATAGAATATAGTTTTTTAATAACTCGAAAATGAAGAAAAAGTAAAAAATAAAACGGGAAAGAAATGGCTAGAGGACGAGAGTAAAGAATACTCTAAAAATACGAAGGGGAAAGCTAGAGTGTTGTTTTTCCTATTTACTATTGCGATTAAAATTCGGAGGCGTGAGTTCCAGAATTATTTAGAAATTAGTCGATAAGTTGAAACGTAAAGTAAAATAAACGGATACATCGGCGCGGATAATAAAACAAAACGAATAACGAAAATCGCTTACCTCCCTGACCGTATCCGAGTTCTCAAGTCCGAAGGCGAACAAATCGCGCAAGTGGATTGAGTGGAAAGGAGTCCTCGAATTCACCGACAATATTGAACGAGCCAAAACGCGGACATGTTCGTACGGATGCCTGCCATTCGTCCCTCGGGATACCGATTTCGTGGCGAGTTAGCTGAAGTTGTTGAAGACGAAATCGTCTCAAGGGCCCGGGGGTCTAATTTTTGTATTTGATAATGGTATCTGCAGGGTCGGAAAGACCATGGCGGTGGACCAGTTCACTCGCGATCACTACGGAAATCAGCACGTTCGGTGTCTGCAGTGCTCGCGACGTTGACCGTTATAAATGTACTTTTTGGGTTTGTTCGTTTTTCTGGACGTCGACGGATATGGTTTATTTTGAATCGCGAGTCGGAAACTTGTAAACGTCTTTGGATTTTATTTATGGATTTACGAAGGAAGGGCGCGCGTTCGATTGAATCGTGCCCGACTGGACGATTTTTTTTTTTCGTTAAGTAACCGCTGACTCGGATGATCAGCGTATGTCGTGTGTATGCCAACGCGTTTGTAGTTACAAATGTTTCGTCCCGTCGTCTAATATTTTTAAACGCGTCGTAAATACGATTCACTTATATTTTTATGATTCGTTATCCTTTGTATGATATAGTCGGTATTCCGAAGGGATCGATGGTCAGTGCGTTTGCATTGAAAGTAAACCATAATACATTCCTGTATACGATTGTTACGCCTACGAAGCGAATATTTTAAATAACAACATTGTCGACTGACAATTACGCGTATCATAACGGTTCTATATTGAACGTGTACAGACATCGGACAGTTTCACGTAATATTGTCTTTAGGGTTTATTCGTCGAAAATCGCGAGTTCTAAAATTTAAAATACGCGATAACATTTTATTCTCCAAGTCTAAAACTGTCGGTGCTTCATTTTTTCTAAGGATTTTTTGATTCGTTATACATTTTTTGTCGACATTATCGACTAATTTAATCAATTCGTAATAGATATCTATCGCGTAGCCGTTTTTATGTTTAATTTATTACGCGTGGAAAACAAAAACAATTACGTAATTTATAACGAAGTAATATATTACGTTTTTAAATCATTATATTCCGAATTTAATCGTATTTCAGAAATGTACTTAACATAATTCGATATTTTTTCATAAATCATATTTACCGTCGTACGCGTATAAATACACTAATAATAAATCGTATAGTATAACGTTATTGACAACGACGAAACAGTTTTATCAATGTTTAGTTAACTGACACGTTTTTTTTTTAATATAAAAAACGAGCCGAGTCGATTTAAATTTAACCTTTTACGTAAATTTGGCCGAAATATATAGCGTAAACGTACGCAACACATTTGGAGGGTACCAAACGCCGGTAGAAGTTGATACTGATGGAAACTTAAAAGTTGACGAGAAAAAAATTGCGCCGCGATATTTTTTATCCGCGATAATGGATTCTGGGTCGAATTCACGATAATGGCTTCTAACGTGGTAAATTTGATACCCGTGACTTAGCTCTTGTTTTCTGCGTACGTACCTATTATAATAAGTAATATTGATTTTGATATTTGAAGAATACGTACTTGACGTAGACGTTTATCGTTTTTCCCTTACGAAAACCGAAAAAATCCAACGAACGATTTTTTTCTATACGATTTATCGTCGAGTTCGTTGTAGCTGTTTCGAAAATTGTAAATTAGATCGAATTTTCGAAATAATCGTTTCGCGTATCGTTCCGAAATACCGCGCTTTTAGTTTCTATTGTCGGAATATCGAGACTGGTAAACGTGAACGTATATATATATATATACATTCGACCGGTTGTCCAAATATGCGTTTTACGTGCTAATGGATGTCCGGTGTATTGACTGAAATGGATTGTTACCGCGAGTATGTCTGTACCAATTATGAATAGTAATTACGCGAAATAAATTACTGGACAGGAATTGATATTACCGTTCGGAAGAGAAATCGAACGTGTCGAATACTCGGAATGTACACGCAATATAGGCGACAATTTGAAATCGACCGGTTATAACAGTCGCGCGTGAATATATCTTAATGTGGTGTAATGTTGTATGTGTATTCGTCCGTGCGCGTATAATTCTACGGAGAGTACCGAACCTGTCGATTTTATAACGTTATTAAAAATAACGAAGCTGACCCGAGGCGAAAAATTTACTACGTTCTATTTTTGTATTCAATACATCCGTTTCGATAAAACAAACCGATTACGCTTTCAATTATTACGTATACGTCAAAGTGGAATGGTGAAAAAAATTCGCGTAATTTCGAATACTTGGCTTATGGGCGAGTTCGCGTTGTGTAAAATGTTCGTACCAAAACAAATAAACTCGGTTTATATTTTCCGTCGGATATTAATTAATTATTAGTATCAACGTTGTTCGGAGAATGACCGTCGATTTTATTATAAAAAAAATTTTCAAATTATTTTTCTCGAGAGAGCTTCGTACGATTTGAAACGCTTAAATAAATATAATAATAATAATAATAATAATGACGGACGTATACCGTACAAAACGACGGAGTTGTCGTGAATACTCGTTTAACTTTTTCGTTAAAACTTTTGATCGACCGAACGCGATACGCTGGGCGCGATGTTGACGATTTAAAAAATATTCGGACGTTTTTCCCGAAACGATTTATATTCGTTCCGCGCCCAAAACGATACGTCCCGTTTTCTACTCCATTCTCGTCGACGATATTTTTCGTCACGCGTAGTGCGCGTGCAGCAGGTATATTGCCCTTCCGGTTGTTATCGAGACGGCCGTATTATTGCTCATACGTGTATAAACAGGGGTTCGGGGGAGACGACGTCCGTTACGCCTTATTTTTATACCGCTTTTGTAAAGAATACGACGTTTGAAAAATTGGTTGGCGCGCGCGCGTCGGTTTTTTTTTACCTAGCGTACGGACCATTACGACCGGCCCCGGGCAAGTAGTTTGCCCCTGTTTCCCGGAGTGTTGCTCGCCCGACCGTGTTTATACATTCTTGTCCACGCGTTGACAAACGTAATATTGATCTCACTCTGTCGTGAATCCAACCGGCGTGCCGTTTGACCGTATAACGGCGATCGGGCACCTTTCTTCCCGCGATAACGTAATAATTCAATTATCCACCGTTCGCCCGGGTAAACGTTTCCGACGCCACCACGTCCCCCAGAGGTCCTTTTCCGATTGCGGGTCGCCTCCGCGCTCTAAAAGCCCACGTCCCGAGTGCGTAACGACATTACGGGCGGTGTGTGTGTGTGTTAGCGGTGACGCGTGTAGTCCGAACCCGTACAAGCAGTGGTTACATCTCCGCCACTGCCCTCGTCCCTCGTTCCGAAATTAGATAATCCACGCTGGTGTATAAACATTTATGTTTTCTGCGTTTCCGGAACCCTCGGCTGCCCTCTGCCACTAAACCCCCCGTTCACTGCAGAAACACGCGTGATGGACAATCGTTCCATTTGGAAATGTTTAGCGATCGTTTTTTTTTTTTTTTTTGGGGGGGGGGGGAAACCCGAAACACCCCAAATCTTTTGTTCGAATCCAATTTCTCGCCAATATATCGTTACAATAGCGAATCGTGTTCGCGAAATCTGTTATTTTCACAAAACGCGTTCGTTTCGGATGTTATCTCGGAATAAGGGGGACGTAATGAATTCAAATTTGTTCTAGTACAATATCTGATCGTCAACATCGACGGCCGTACGATCGTTATTTTCGTTTTTTCGACTTCGTCGACAATTTCACGTTGTAAATTAGTATAAACACAGTTGAATTTGTTCGTTCGAAATAAAACAATTCGAACCTTTTAATTATCGGTCGATTGTGTCTAATTATACTTCGATTCGATTTCGCCGTACGTTCAACCAATATATCACAAATAATAGTCTTGTAATTGATATTTACAAGGTCTTCTTACGGACTTTTTTTTGAAAATTAATATTTTTTTTTGAATCGATTATGTCGTGTGAACATACGATGTACTTCAAAATTAAACAGATGGCCAAAGTGATGACTGATGGCGTACAACACATGCCCCTTGTCTTTCATATTTACCGGTGTTACGTTTAAACGTACAACTTATAAATAACTTAATTTTAATTAAACGTCAATAAAACATAAATATATTTCTGGACACATACTTATTAAAAACGACAAAGGTATTATACTGACCCAGTAATTTGTGTTCGTTACGCGTTTCTAAAAAGTAAAAAAAAATATCGAACCGTAAAATACGAGTATATTTTAATATATATATATATATATACATAATTGTACGAAAATGATCGTTCGTATCCTGTTGTGTGCTGCGTATTTATAATGGTATATCAGAATAGGTATTATTATTATTTGGGGAACGTTGCTCGCGGGTACTTCTTATTTTCGTTTTACATATATATTTTACGTGAAATTGCTAACTTCGTGTCAACAGATCCCGTAATTTATTATTACGAAGTAGACGTGTAATTTCTTATTCGTCGTAAAATTTCGATATCGTTGGTTAATCGAAAATTGACGATTTGCATAAAATAGATTTTTAGGTAATATAGTTCGATAGTTTTGTAAACCTATTTCGAGCCAATATTTTGGTAATATACGACGATTTCTCGTCGACGTACGATTATTGCAATAACGTTTTTTTTTTTTTTTTGGGGGTCAATAAAAGCTTTCCGAAACGTCTACCTAGTAAATGAATCAATAGATCGCTAGCGAATTTATTACGACTCGTAATGTTTCGAAGTTTTAATTATTTTTTAAAAAATATTTAAGACTCGTAAACAGTATTATTTAGGGGGACGTGTATTAGTTTTGTATAATTTGTATTTAATATTTTACTAAATGTTCGTTACACGTATACAATTTCGATTCGTTTCTTTAAAATTAAAAATAATAATTCGACAATAAATCGTCCCGAGTTACGAACGGTTTTTTATTTCCGTGTATAATCGCTAAAAAGACGGCCCCGAACGAATTTCTCGATACGAGGAATTTGAAAACTTGCGCGAAATTTGCGTTAACATAACGCGATTTAAACATAAATCGTTTCACTCGTTAGCATAATGTATGAAAATAAACGAGCCCGGGATTTCATTTCGTTAAGTTTGTTTTGTATACGCCGTTGGAGGCAACGATCGGAACGTTACGTTTCGCGTACACTAGTTAATTTACAAAATGTATTTATATGAATCGAGCGAAATTTCATATTCGAACTCATTAAATCCTTAACGAACTCTCGTCGAATTATCATTTAAATATAAACGTAGGAGGGTTGCGCGCGCAAACCGTAAATAAAATTTCCCGCGTTTCATCTAAGAAGTAATTCTAATCGGCGTTTCGGTTTTTATTTTCTCGCCAACCTCGCAATTTATCCGCCACGCGTGCTAATCAATCATATTAGTCGTCCACGAACGGAATCTTTTCTAATTATTATTATTATTATGGTCTTTCCGGTGTACAGGGCGCGCTAACGAACGTTTCGTATATACATATACACGCGCGCGTGGTTAGAAAGATCAGCGCGCCTCGTAATTCGTCGAACGGCGAAACATTGACTAGGCACGCCCGCACGTTAACAACAGGTGCGCGGATGACCGCGAACTGGCGCGGTAAAGCGTTCGATATTTGTTCACTGTAATACGTTTATGTTTACGGGAGTAAGTCCGTTCGTTCCCGGTGTATATGCACGGTCGAATATTTCTACGTACGCGAATGGACTTAAAAGCTGGCGGTGTACTATAATTCACTTCGTTTACTTTGTCCCCTGCACGCACGTACCTATATATATAGAAAGCTAGAAGAGAGTGTTTCAAAAGCCTTCGTCCGATTTATTTTAAAAATGAAAATAATAAGGTTAGAACGAAGTAAAAAATATTCTTATAATAATCGAGTTTTAATTAGTTTGGTTACGGATGTTAAATATGACCGCCACAGGCCGTCCTGTGTAAATACTTCTCTTGGAAATTGCGCGGAAAACATTCATTTTTAGCGAATTCCTTTGATGCTTGACGGTTGCGTGCAATTGCTGTAAAACTCTCGAATCCTAAAACCCTTCCACTTAGACGTATTGCGACTTCGTGCAACAATGCGTGAGACGAATGATTCGTCGTCTTCTTGTTTTCCGGAAACGAAAATCGATAACTTTTCGTTTGTCGTCCGGTAAAGAAAGCTTGTACCGATTTGTATTCCATACGAGTTCGATGCCGAAAACGACGGTCGTAGAACACGCCAGACCGTCGAACGAGGAACGGCCTGGGCCTGCACGACGTGTGGACTCCGAGTGAAACTTTGTCGCTCGATGTTTTCGTCGGAGGTACGTGGCCGACCCGTTGTGCACAAACAACCACATTTTCGGAACGTTCGATACCGAATGCTTTGAACAGTCGGAGAGGGACTTCAGTACCGTAAGTTTTTCGAAAATTACGTAGAACGTATATCGCCGACTGAAACGGAGAGCGCCAAACGCTTTTTGTGCCGGAATCGGCATTCCAAAACAAAATGACGGCCGTTCACTAATCGTTACAGAATTTAACGGCGACATTACTTAAAACAAACTCGACTATGTTTACCGGCGATTGACGATCGCTGAACTATAGCCGTTCGTAATCGGACGGAGACTTGAAACGCGCTGTGTATGTTTATATACGAGAATTTCGACAACATTTTCGCGATACGAGAATTGTTCGTATCTAGACGCGCACACCAACGAACGTACCCGGTACGCCGGCATACGAACGAATAACATCCGTAGTAAAATCGTAACACGCGCGTGTACGTAGACAAGTAGTATTGTAGATGGTGGACGACGACGGTAAACGAATAATGGACGGTGGACCGTCGGGAAATCGGGCGTTCGTGTTTGACGACAATAATAATTGGCGGTGTCGCACCGGACGGATACCTGTCGAAGAACGCGGCATGTTTGTGCCGCGTCACGGTGTCGAAGGAGGAGGAGTTAGGCGACAATTTCTGTACTATTTATTTGTTTTTCTCGGCGTCGTTCGGCCGGATGTGCGGCGTGTGTTTTTTGTTTCTCGATTCGGTCGTCGGCGTAGTTAGGCGGACAAAAAAACCATCTCCGCCAGTAGTATACACCGATACTCGGTGGTCGTGACCGGCGTGCGCGTCGTCGCTGTGGGACGAGAAGTGGATGGGCGGGCGGAGGGGGAGGCACGTCGTCGTACCACTACGACGTTTCAATATTATCGTTATTATTTAATATCGAGATTTTCAACGGTTCCGCCACCCGGGCCGCGTCCTCGACGACCGACGGCCGCCCGGAGGAGACTGTTCCCAAATCGAATTGCACGCTTCACGGTACGTCGAACCTGAGCCACACCAACGCACCGTCGTCGGTTGCCGACGTGTGCGGTGGTGACGGCGGTGGTACCGTAGACGGATCCTCGGGTATTTAAAATAAAACGCGATCGGACAATGACAACGTACGTTCGAAATATAATTGTCCGCGTACGGTTACGGACGTACGTCGGTGGTAGATAATCGGTACGTAATGGACCGTCGGCTTTCGTAACAATCGGCACGAGGCTGGGCGAGTTACTTTTGGTTATAAACTAGTTTTCCGCGAGAAACGATCCGAGAGTGAAATGTCGCGCGAAAAACGCGCTACCGACGTGTGCCGTGTTTACGCGTAACCGTTTATCGTAAACTAATTGTATTATCGAGTCGCGTCGGCTAACACGTGTTTTGTTTTTATCGCGGCGCGATTCGTCGAACGTGACTCGTTCAATTCTAATCGGTTACTCGATGGAAATAAATAAGAGTTTTTCGCGTTTGGTAACGTTTGCTAAGCGTGCGGAATATCGTAGATAGCGTACGCTTTTCGCTAAACGACGAACGTAAATATAGACCGTATTTATTACGTAACCGTTCGGATTTCTGGAAAAACGGCACGTGATACGACAAACGCGTAGACGCGTCGACGAGTATTTATATAATCGCACTTTTTCTTCAGTGGCTATTACGGTTGTCCGTAATAATAAAACCGTGATTTAAGAAATATCGCCTATCGTCGCGCAAATACAACGATCCGACAACCGATATTTCGACGTTTTATCGTATAAATCGTTTAATCGACTCGTAAAATCGAAGGCCGTATCGCCTATATATATAGTTTATTATCACATTTTGTGTAGTCCACGAAGAGACGAAAAAGATTAAACGATTATATTTTGCTCGGTTTGAATAATAACGAATGAAACGGCGATTTTTGCGTTTGACGCGGTACGATACTCCTTACGTAAAGGTCGGTTTGTCGCGTATTTCGTTAATTTCAATACCCGTAATCGGAGCGGTGTCGTTTTTGGCCCGACAAAACGTCAACATATTTACCGTATTTCTCGCGTATCCCGCGCCGCCCAATAAATACGCGTTTTTACGACGCCGATAATATTCTATACGCGTACGCGTCACGGATACGACGACGCACACAGGTACACAAGTACCGTAGATACCGCCACTACTACCACACCATAACCGCGACCACAATCGCCGACTGGTCCAACCGGTGCGCGTCGCGTTCTAGCGCGCGTATGTAGGAGTCGAGTGAGCACCGCCGCCGCCGCCGCCGCCGAACGCGACCACGACGATAGCCGACCGTAGTCGAACCGTCGAACGCGCGGGCACCTGCATTCCGACCGCCGTCGTTGTTTCACGCGTATCCGTGCCGCGTAGTCGCCGTTGTCGTTATCGTTGTCGTTGTCGTCGCCGTGGTCGTGTGCTCCTAATCCGATCGCGCCAAAACGTCTTGGTTTTCTTCTCCGTGATATACACACACACACACACACACGCATACACACGTGCATCACTATCATGTCGTCCACCGCGACGGCAGACGTGTGACGGAAACGTTTCGGCGCTTAACATTTTTGATCGTCGACAATTTCAACGTTTCACTCGAGGAGTTTACGAATCGCGAGCGCGCGCGCCACATCGCCGGTAACATTTTCGCCGTCCGTTCCCAGGGAGAACCGAACATGACCACGCGAAACCACCGTTCGTTAACGTTGCTGCTACTGCTCGGCCTGTCCGTCGTCTTATCATCAGGTAAATAAACGCCGCGGTATTCGGTTCGTGTTCTCGGTTTTAGCCATCCACCGACGACGAACGCTTCGGCTCGGCCAATTTCGGAATTATCTCCGTCCCGAAATCGGTGCCGATTTGTGGTCGCGGAAAATTATTCGAAACGTTCCCCCCCCCGGGGGGCGCGTAATGGATTTTTTCGCGCCATTCGCCGTTAATACTTCGACGTTCGTACCAGCGTAAATCGTTTACGTCTACACGCGGTATACGAAACACGATCGGTCTTGACCGTCATTTTGTCGTCGTACTTCACAGACATTACGTCCGTTTTGTTTCACGTACACGCGAGTTTCTGGTCGGTAATATCAGTCCGCGTATATATAACTCGTACACGACGATCATTTTCGTGTACAACACGACCGCGATTTAACGTAAGTAATCGGATTGGCGCTGTACTCGTAACTTTTTCGATTTACCTCTATCCGTCGTTATACATTTTTAACTATTCTTCGGGGTGGCCATTTCGATATTGTTCCGTACGTTACGCACGCACGGTACATTGTCGCGATACGTTATTTTCTTTGGCTACCAGTTTTTTTTTTGTGTGTTATACGTACCTGTATATTTTAATCGTGTCGTAAAAGGGCGTTTACGTAATAAAAGCGCGCTCGAATTACGAAAATAAGAAAAAAAAGTCTTCGAACCGAGTTAATATAATCGTAGACATCCCTATTTATTTTTTTTACGAACGTCGCACCTGTTCTGGAGTGTAGTGCACAGACGCCTTGTTTGTTGGTTCGGTGCGGCGACAGTGGTCGTAAACTAGTTTGTTAGTATTTTTTTAAAAAAATGTTCAATATCGGACGCACGAAATATGTGTATATATTATTTTTTACGTAGGGTGGTTTATACGATTATAAATTCACTATCCGACAATGTGCCTAATGGTATTTGTAAACTTTTAAGTTTAAGATGTTAAATGGTGTGATAACAAGTTTTTCAACCGTCGTTTTTCACACTTATAAAGTAACGAAACCCATTAATACCGAATAAATTATAAATAATTGGCGAACGATAATAGGGTTTTAATTTTGTATACATTTTATCTGAAAGCTAATAACAATATTTTCTATAGAAATACGTATTTATACGAAGAAGAGCAAATTACGGAATACGCGCTAAACCGTTTCATTAAATTAAGCGAATTTCTAATTAGTCTCTTGTATATTTTTCTCATAGGTAATGGTTATTAATTATGATTTTTATATGTTCCGTGTTACGTCGTTTCAATGGAAAACGCGATAACATATATTTCTGTAAAAACGTTTTTGTTCGTACGGTAAGTATTTACAGGTGATTTCGTGACAAATTGCTCGAGCCTTCGTGTCTTGTTCAAAATCAACGTTTCGCAATTTAAAAAACTTCCCGAGTATAATATGTCAATTTTCGATGTTAGATACCCGTTTTTCACGTCAATTGAATGTCTTATTGAAAACGAACGCCCACATGCCTTTGGTCTGTATAAATTTCCCCGGTTTAATTTCGTATATCGGACGAACGATCTACCTCGTAGTTTTTATTATTATTGAGTTCGTCGTTCCCTTACTTCTGACAAGAATATAACGTTTTCGTTTATTTTTTTTAACGAAATTGTTTTCTTCGTAATTTTAATTTCGTACGAGATAAACTGTTTGCTTTTTAGTTTTTTACGTTCCGAGTAATAAATTAATTCGCGAACATTTCGATATTTTTGATCGAAATTAGAATTTAGTAAAACCCGATCAATTTTCACTATATTTATTAGATTCTGGAAATAAATGTTTGTTGACGTCTATATCTATCCATCTATATATATATATATTCCTCGGTCGTCTGTCAGTCGACTGCGCCTTCCGGCGTCTCACTGGTCGTTTCACTTTATTACATTTTTCCCAGCCATTGGCGCCATTCTTCAATAAGTAATAAGTAATAACAAACGAACATTTAACTCGTATATAATTCTGTTATATCAAGATTACACGGAAACCTCGCGTAGTTTTTTTTTTTTAGTTCATGACCGATACGTATTTAATTATTCTCGTAACTAACGATTCCGTTTACCTTGCCAATATATATATACAATGTTTCGAAGATGTAAATTCAAATTTTATAATTATACTCGGGGAATCCGATACGATAAATTTAAGTTTTATTTTTCGATTTTCGTTTAACGACAACAATATGTCGAATTTTTTGTCAATTACGTAACCTATGCACTAATTATGGATAACGACGGCTATTTGCAATATCTAATCAAAATAATTATGTAGCGTTTCATTTCGTACGTGCACTATGTATATACAACACGATAATGATGGGTATTCGTTATGAACTATGTTGCCATAATTTGTTGACCGTTGAGGATCATAATATAAACTAATACGTTAGTTGTACGAAATTTGTTTTCGAAACGGTTTTCGCGTTAACTGTAAGCAATATCTTTCAGAGTTGTGCGTCGTATTTTAAACGCTAAGCCGTGAAACGGCCGCCGCATAGTTTTAATCGTTATCGTGACTGGAGTGTACATACAATGCACGCGACTATGTATTTTTTTCCACCCGGTGACTCTCACGTTTCCTATTTCGCTGTCCAGTCGTGATGGCACCAGGCGGCTCCCACGGAGAGCGTCTTTTTTAAACCGTCTAATCCTAGATCTCGATTTTTATTTTGATTTACGTACAATACATATTGATTGCGCACATACTATTCGTTGATTTTGTTTTAAGATTTTGTCCGTGGGAAACGATTTTTAGTAGGTACCCTGTATGTATATAACGAATAAAATATCAAAAACGACGAGGTAAAGAGAAAAACAAATCGAATACAGAAAAGGAGGTTTTACCGTAGATAAACGGTTTTCAGTAATATTTTATAACGTCGTGTTTTTTGTATATTTCTAATGTAACTATAATAATGACGTAACGCTTCACGTTTTAAGCGTATTAATCATTGTTTAAATTATTATACCTACAGGTACTCGCATTTATTTACATTAAAAAATACGAAGAGAACAATACAGAGCTTTTGGTGTTATAGTTAGTTTCGAAATCCACGATTGATACGGAGCCCATATTTTGCGATTATTCACCGAATGAATATTCGGTCTTATATAGTTGATTATGGGTTTATGATATATTAACACGAGATTAGAACGAAAGTTTTAGCTGACTTTAGTAATGAACTTATATATAAGTATTTAACTAAGTAATGACGGGAGTGTAAGTAATATTTATAAAATTATATTTTTAAAATGTAAAAATGTTTATAATTTCTGTCCAGTAATGTTTAAAATTAGATTGTCATATTATTTATCAGTTCGTGCGAAACTACGAGTATTTTTATTTAACTAATTGTGTATGAATATTGCTAGTTATAGACGATTATTCATGATGTCAAACAGCGTTATTTGTTCAGTTGGTTTTGCAACTAATTGATTACGGTTGTTGGATAAGTTACGTATCATAAAGGTTATTTAGTTTCATTTATGTATGTAGTTATTAATAAACGGTTACCGTTACCTCGAATCATTTACCATTTTTTATTAATGAAGAAATCGCCATAGATTTATAGTCATGTTTTATACATACATATATATATATATAAATTATTAAATCTATAAATCAAATATAAATAATTCAGATCTATTTCTTATTTAGGAACCCATAATTTTACCTTGTTTGTGGTTTGTAATGTCAGTTTTCTTTTAAAAAAGCGGTAATGAAACACACGATGGTATTTTGATATTAATTACGATTAAATATTTAAATTAATTAACGGCGTCGTTGTTTTATATTTTACTGTAAGTATACATTCTACATATGCGACGTTGAAAAATAGTTATTAGTCGTAACAAAGAGGAATTTAAATAATATATAAGGATTTTTATTTTGAGATGTATTTTTTTTAACGCTTGTCCCGCGTTGTATACAAAATCGAGATAATTCTGTCTACGTGTAGAAGTTAATGAAAGTTGAAAAAAATGCAAATACGTAAAACTGTATTATTTGTCTTCAGATAATTCTCCTGTAAACAATGGTAAAAGTAAAATTACATTCTTTTATTTCTTGTACTTCAAGAATGAATGTACAAGTCGTTGTATACTTAAGGAATTAAGTAAAAAAAAAAAAAAACCGTAAATACCTTTCAATTAGTGGTTAAAAATAACGAATAGAAAATAGTAATTAATTATTTCCACGTGTTTTTATTTTTAAAAATTCGCGAATAATACGCGTTATTTAAAGTCGTTTGTAGTTTATTTATAAGACTTTTTCCAAAACTTTAATCATTTCGAATTTGTTGGTAATTCAACTTAAGATTCAGTAGACATTTTATATCTATAACAGTATAATAACGCTTTCTGTTGTATCTATGTGGATTTATTCGTGTTTCGACCGTCGTATGATCCGGTCTATTAGAATTACTAATTAACGAGTTATATTAATTATGTTGTAATATTATGTTTTACACGATGCTAAGTATATTGTTGACATGGCGTCGATTTATTGGAATTATTATGGACGGGTTCGAGAGACCATTTTGAAAGTAAATATTCGAATTTCGTTATGAAAATATAATTAGCGTAATACGAACCGTGTTGTAAGGCGTGAGGCACTCGATTTTTTAACATCTTGTAGTCGACTTTTCGAATATAATTTATCCCCTAAAATATGAATGGGGTGTTCCGGTCATCTACCACGAGGAGGATATCCGGAATCTCGAAGCGTAGCGCGTACGCGCTGTATACGTTTGCGTGAAACTGAAAAGCGGTAGGTGGTATTTGTATTTATTCATACACTTCGCGTTTATATTTACACGTTTGTACGATTTATTTTGACGTAGCGTACACGCGTGTATAATTTCGTAAGAATAAAAATAGTAGGTATACCGCGCTTCTGTGGATTCGGCGAGATATTTTCCTTTTTTCTTCCGTTGTCTTGCTTTGAGATTGCCCACGCTCGCGCCATTCGGCGGGACTATAATCGAATTATGTACCTACGCGTACATAATAATTTAAGATTAGACGTATACGTAATGTATAATGTCGTCGTGCGTGTATGGTGTATACCGTGCGAGTCGAATATGCGTTCGTTATGGTTGCGATGACTGCGAGTTTTTTTTATTTCCATTGCTTAATGTGGGTCATGACTTGTCGGGTCATTGCCTGGGGGTTTGACTTTTGTCGCACTCTGTAGAGATAATAGTCAAAACTGGTTATATCGTTACCTGACTATCTTTGTTGTTGATATACACGTAGTCCCACGCTGTAGACATTTCGTTGTTTCAAAACGTTCATCAAAATTCTCAACGTTTGACGAATACCTCTATATATCCCTTAACTACAAATTAATTTCATTTTCTCGATATGAAAACATTATTTTCACACGGGTTTATTTTTATTCAACGAGTACCTATCAATTTATTATTTTTCGAAAACGTAAGCATATATTATCATTTGAACAATATTTTGTTACGCATATCGATTCATAACTTAAAGTATTTATCTATTATACAGTTTGTTTAACAATATATCTATTGTTGAAACTCTGTGTTCCATGTTTATCGGCTTTATTCGGTTATATTTTGTTTGACCGACCTTTCCTCCAAACAAGTGATTTGGTTTAAAATCAATTGGTTTACAGTTAGACCATTTTCTATTTTTTATTCACTCGCCGTTATCCATTATCATTGCAGGTTTTGGGGTTCTTCCTTTGTCCTTGGCCTGTTGAAGAATAGTACTTTTATATCTTAAAATGTATCTACTTATCTTTATATTGGACACGTGTTCTATTCAAAATGCTTACGTGTGAAAAAGAAACATTTACACTAACTCCATTATTCTAACAGATATATATATATATATATTATACAGCGTCCATAAAATCTTTTGTTTGTCCTTCGAAATGGAATTGTATTCTATGTAACTTGTGTGTGTGTGTGTGTGTGTGTATGTGTGTAGGGGGTATGATATTATCGAGAAAAATTCTCTATATACCAATCTACAAGTAAATATATATTTAAACAATTACCGATTCAATTTCTTGGATCTAGTTTAACGTGGCCTGGCCCTTAGGACGTACAATAAGCATAATACGGGCTTGTCAATTTATTTTCCCGCTGCGTGTTTTGGAATAGAAATCTTGACGATATATTTGTCGTCATTTTGACATTGTTTGCCAATTAAATTTCCGGATAAGCCAAAATATTTATGTTATGTATGGATGCACTATTTCCGTGCCCGCCAGTCTATGGAATGCCTGGAGGTATTGCCAAGTCCGTTTCAAATTCCCGTGAATAATGGTTCTGCCTTTCTGGTTGTTTTATTTGCCAGTACGTCCGGTTTTGTTCACAATATATATATATATATAATGTAATATATATATTTCTTTCGATGGTTAACAAATATGGATTTTTCTATTCGAAGAATTTTCGCAATTGTAAACCTTATAATATGTCTTCTGTCTGACTGATTAATTCAAACATTTAACGAATTATGTTTTGTCTTAATTATATTTATGTTTAAGACCTAAGAGATGCACGTTATTTCGAAAAAGTAATTGTTATAATGTAATAATCTTATTAATAATTTACGCGTTTGAAAAATCCTTAGGGTGTAGTTTAGAGAAAAATAGTTAGGATAACTCGGCTATTTTCTACGTTCGATCTATAATTTTATACCATTATGTTAAATAACCTAAATGTCTTGGAAATTATTTCTGCACAATTTTATTAATGCGCATTATTTGAACGTTATTATTATATCACAACAATATTAAACGTTTGAACATTGATTGGAGTTATACACTACGTGATTTCTCGAAACAAACAAGCTGGTACTGTTTGACAATACGTAGAATTCGCCAATTATAATCGTTATTATTTATACCGGTAAAACTTTGTTAGTACACTTGGCACAATCTACATACATAACATCGTTATGTAATAAAATCTCTAACAAACATAGGCGTCACGGATTATCATTTCCATCGTCAAACGCGTTGTTTTCATGGCAAGTTTTTTTTACCACGCCCTTAAGTTCGGAATATCACCGCGCCCTTATTTGCTTACGCCAACGATGGTGAATTTCATACCAGTTTATCCTCACAGGTTTCCAACCTTTATCGGTGATGCGTGACAGTCGAAAAACGTCGTCTTGTGTTTATATAAATAAAAAGACCTGTACTTTGCGAGGTATTAGCCACATTCTGGGAGTTGTAGAAAACCAGAAGGGAAATCATTCTGGGGTTTTCCAACGAGGGAGTGATGGTAGGATAGACACACAGTATTTCCCACGAGACCAACCGGTACGTCCTTGGTACGAAATTAAAACTATTTATGGCGGTGGGAGAAATGTCGAAAGAGTGGACGAGTAGTGGAGGGATGGGTCATCTCTAAGGGTCATTTTTCATCGTCATTCGTTCTTTCCCTTGGTTAGTCCAGAGGTTAGTCTTTTGAGCCTCTCGTGTATTGGTTACCCGAGTTCTTCTAATAACGTAAATCGTACCGAGTTTAAAAAATAAAATAGGTTTCGATTTAAGGAAATTTGTAGAAATTCAATTTAACGATTTTTCATTTTTTACTTATTTAATTTAAAACAATATGGCAAATTTGGTTTTTTTAAACGTATTATGGCAATAGTAATATATTTATAACATTTAAATTATGTATGGTAATAAAACCATAAAGCGTTCGCTATATGGTAAGGTTTGTAATATTTTAATAGCTATCGTTGTTGGTGTAAAACTTGTGTTTGATTTTTTAACCTTTAAATAAATTTATTATGTTTCAATTCAATTTTTGTTTTATATTTAAAATATATTTGCGCAATGTTTTAAATTACGTTAAATTAAAGAATATTATTGAAATTCAACGAAGTTGGCGTTTTTACAATTTATAATTATATACGTATTTGAAATGTGATAAATGTAATAAATTGTAAAAGTTTAGATAGTTCAAACAGTTTGCAAATAGTTTGTGAGTAATTTTAGATTTACAAAATTGTATAAACGATTATTTTATATACTTTAAGAAGGGTTTGAGAAATTATACGATAAGGATAGGTTATAATACACTCTTTATAGGCCATTTATCCAACCTAAAACTCATCGCGATGTAGTCTAAGACCATATTATTTTTATTTATTGTTTCAGGGGGGTTTTTTGGGTCACGTGGGACAAATTCAGTTCATACTGTAACTTTGGTGCGGTTTATCATTAAGGAAAATCTGAAACGTGTTTGATTTATAGTGTTTTTCTCCATCTACTTTACACGCTCTAAAGCATATACGAAGTTATCTGATGAGATTAATATTTTTATAAAGTTGTATAAGCTTTGTAAAATGCATAATCTCCGCGTTGTAAATTTCACTTCTAAATACTTTTAAAATATTAACGAACATTAAAGTTGTAGATACGCATAATATATTGATATTCTAGGTTAATCCTTATTTTAGGAATTATTCAACGTCTTATACTTTATCCAATGTATCTAATTAGGAAGGGAATGAGGTACTCTTCCAGATATATTTATATTATACGATAATGAATCTAAATTGAAATATTTTAAAAATTATGTACGTGTTTAATTGCACAAATAATAAACCTCGTCATTGTAAAGCTCCAATACATTCCTTTTTTCACTCAGAATTTAAAATAATGCGAAAATTCGAACCCAGTAATATACGCTCTCATAGTAATTTTGGAATTAATAATGCGCGTATTAATGTTCGTATGGCAATCGGCAAAAACATTCGTGCTGGTTGATGTTGGAAATAGGTAACGTGATTTCGTGACCTATTGTGTAACAAATTTCAACCCTCATTGGCTTTAATTCGTGCGTTATTTTAATTCATTCAAAGCGATTACATTATTTTTGAAATTAGCACGAACCTTTCCGAAAACATTAAAATGATGTATATGATATTTGATATATTTTCATATTTTTGACATATATAAGTTACGTGAATAACGTTTAACAAATTATACCAGGTTTATTTTCATTTTTAAAAACCGTTTAAATATCGATTATTTTTAAGCCCGGTACCATTAAAAATACTTATTATTGTGAAGTAACTTGAAAACCTATTTGGAACAAATTTTTACCTTTTTAACTTAATCAATAAGCTTGGTTTGAACAGTAATTTCGTTTTCTTAATAATGTTACTTTATATTAATGTCGATTTAAATTCTTTCATTGATTCATTCATTTGTATTCATCGACTATTCAAAATACAATTTTAAAGATATTACTTTTATTTACGAATCATATTTATTTTGGTATCGCTTTTATTTGGCGCTTGTATTAGTATTCAAACGACATTATTGAAGACGATCGAACGATACCGGTTTTCGTAAAAACGTCGTTTTATAAAAAAAATAATAGTGCCGTGTTATATTCGGATTAATTTATTAGTTATATTTTGAAATACGATTTCTATATCGTTTCGAATTTTCATAATCAAAATAATAAATTGTTGTTTAACAAATAGCATTATTTTATTGCAGTTGTGGGACTTGGAAAAAATGAAATAGCGAAATTTATATTAAAGACGTTTTATGTGTACTATAATACTATAATACGTTATACTATAATTATTTCTTTGATAGTATTAATGAAATTATGGTATACTGTGTATCAATTATGTCGTAATTATTTCAAAATCGATAATAATGAAAGCGGAAATTACCGTCTGTCGTCACTGTGAAATTCTTTTATGGGATCGACATTGGTAAATTATTAAAGATAATATTTCGTATACTAAATATTTATTTAAAATATCGCGTTTTACATCGAGTTATAAACATGATTTTAAAAAGGGTTTAACTTTTAATTGAAGTACTTTGTTTTTTAATTTGTGATTGGACAGAAAATGAATAGCTTGATATGTTTGAAAAGTCTTTAATTTCTGTATTGTTTTCATAATTAATTTATGAGTATATATCACCGAAAAACGAATTTATAAAGTTTTTTAGTGAGAGGTATTTATTTTAAGTTTGACATGTTAATTAGACTGTCATTTGCTCTTTTTTATAAACTAATTCAACAGTTAGAGAATTATTTTTATTTTGAAAAACTACCTTTTTTTAAAAAATAAACAATTTAAAAAAACTATATTTATGTTTTATTATATTTGTTTAAATATATATATATATATATATATAAATTACATAATATGAAAGTCACATTTACACATTATAAAATTACGATATTACTATATTATAATACTTTATTTTTATTATTCTTATGGTCTATTACGCAATTTGTTGTTTTCGTGACATATTGATAAGCATAATGTAGATACAAATTGTTTATTATATTTTACTGGATATTCATATTATTAAATTTCGTCATATATATTATATCGAATATAGATACTTTATTATTATTAATTTATATGTTTTTTTTTATATCTTCGTAGTTATATCGATAATTATTATGGTAAAATTTAATTTTTTTAAAGTTGTTTATCGCCACGGAATTAACAAAAACAATTAAACAGTTTACGATATTAAAAAATTCGATTAATTTTTTTTATACGTTTGAATTGACGAACAAGAGCAACTATAAAACTACAACATTACCCATTTTCACTTGGACAAATTATATTTTTAACATGATAGTCTCGCGTGTGTATACACTATTGCTATTACTAGGCGGATCAAGTGTTACAATGCAAGTTATTAGAGCGGCTCTATCATAGACATTCATTTTTCTCCACTGTTCAAGGTCACATTCGGATATGTGATTCGACGCAGCCAGACGATTATTATATATTGTGTAGGAAACGTATTTTTTTTTTCAGTCTTTTATTCTTTACAGCATCTTACCGTATAGTAACGATTATACACGTAGAACCGGTTCGTCCAACAAAGTCAACATGCAACCACTATTATTATCATCCGAAAATCGTGTGCTTAATGGTAGTAGCCACGTACATAGATTCTCGTAATACGTATGTTTAACGTTACATTTCTATCGTTATATTTTCTGTCATTATGTATCTCGCCATTACACAAAAAGAAAAAAAATTGTCGGTTTTGTGGTATTTATTTATTTTATTATACGAGTGATCAGTGTATAAACGCGTGAAATGTATAAACCGAAATCCCCGCAATGCGACTAAGTGACTAATTTCTGTGTGCAATATTTAAATTGTTAACGTAATATCAATAATAACGCGTTCTATTATAAATTATAGTATTAAAAAACGCAATTGCATATCTAATATTTTGTCGTTGCTACGCGAAATTTGAGAAAGTTTTCAAAGCCAGTACGGTTATTACGATTTACTATATCGTAAATATTTAATGTCGCGGTACGTGTACGTATATTTGTATTACATGCATCGTTAAAGAGTTTACGTGATGTTAAATTTAGTTTTTTGTTAAAAATTGTTTACAATATTCAGATACCTTCGTTAAATTATTCACATTTCGCACAACGAACGTTGCGTTTACCACATTATAGCGTTTAATAAATATTAATTAGAATAAGTTAACGCAATAATAAATTTTATAAAGTTAAATTTATGGCCTTGGATCGAACGTTTTTATGTATAATATACAAATTTATTGTTCGATTATATAAGGCAATTTATTTTGGTTCCTGTATTCCTGAATGGCGTTTAATAATTTGACGAAAATCCACATATATATATATGGGCTAGATGTACGAAACACAATATTTATCATTTTAGGAATTCTATACAAAGTATGTGAATATAAATATGTTAATCCATAGTAAAATCAGCGTTGAAACATTTATTATGTACATAATTAGTACACTAAATATACACATCTCTATAGCTTAATTTGTATTGTATATTATTATAATCGTGCTACAGTAAATCTAGTTAACGGTTTAATATTTTTGAAATTCATTATTATTATGATTAGAAGTGGAAGTATTAGTATTAGTAGTAGTAGTAGTAGTAGTAGTAGTAGTAGTAGTAGTAGTAGTAGTAGTAGTAGTAGTAGTAGTAATAACAGTAGGAACGGTAGCGTTGATTAATTGATTATAAATGTTAGTAGGTATTTATGATCAATGGTATTATAGTAATATTTGTGTTATTCGGTTCTAATATTTCCTATCTAAAATGTAGCTAACGCCCGAATAATGCGGCGGTTGGGATTTGAAATTTATCCGCAAAAGAAGTTTGTTCCGAATACTCAAACTTAACGACCGTATACTTTCGGGCTTTAAATAGACCGTATCCCAAGAATATTTTATCGTTAAAAATACATATTTTTTTATTTTTTACTTTCGTCAGACGAGAGAGAGGGTGCGGTTTGATTTGTGGCTCTTGAAAATTCGCCCTATTGTTGTCATTTCTCGCATTTTGCATTCGATCGGCGCTTTGTGCACGCCAAATCCTGGCGTTTGGCATCCACCCTCCTCTTAGTTTTTTTTTTTACCAAAGTAAATGGCGTCGGAGGGGGGGGGGGAGAGTTGCGAATGATAAACATCGCTAAAGAATTATTGCCTAGAAGCTTTTTTTTCGAACTCGATTTTTCCGCGCTTTTCCCACCTTTAGCATAATAAAACGGTTTAAACACACCTGTTCGGCTGAGGGATTTATGTTACGGCCGTCTTGAGTGCTTCTTTAACTGGTTTAATGGCTCGGTTTGGACGTGAGCGCTTTACCGTTACCCACTATACGCTATATACGTACACGAATAAAGCGAAGATTGTAACGGGAACGCGCGAGCACGGCTGACGAAAATATACGTCGTATCTAATTTTCCCACATTCGGCGATGACGATTTTTTTTTCAAGTCTGACAAAAAAAAAAAAAAAAAAAAACGAAAGGCGGGTGTTTGGTGGCGCT